>JAVSBS010003277.1:218403-290520 GCA_033124195.1 Coracias cyanogaster
TATTCCCATGTAGTACCAAAGCCCCAAAACTCTTGACTACAATATTTCTAAAAGTTCACAAATTTTATTCAAAATCAGTTAATATCACAATCTAAGGTAACAAATGTATGTCCTGCACCCACCAATGGACACCTCCATCCTGCTGGACAAATCTAGACAAAACCTCAGGGGGTTTGTGAGTGACTTCATGCAAGTGACAACCTAGCTCCACAGAGATTAATATCAGAAAAAGACTAACACTTGTGAACTCTTGGCTACTAGTCTTATGGTTAATTAATAATCTAAAAAACATGACCAGGTCTATAAAGCACTATTAAGGAAATAGACAAGTTCATATGTGACCAAAGACATTTTCTGTGAAAAGAGCTTGGAGGAAATTTTTTATTCCATGGATTTGTTTTGAGAGAAAAATAAAAGCATATTTAGCAATTCTGCATGAACTCAAAATTCATTTTGCAGAATTACTTACTGGAAAATATCTTTATATATTTTCCTTGAAACGTGCCTTTTGTATTTCCTTAGCGAAACACTCAGAATTTTCAATTTGAAATAAATTGTATTCCAAGGTTCCCTTTCCTTTTAGTTACGACAAGAAGCAAATATTTTTGAAAAGAATATTCAAAGGACATATGGTGGTTTCAAAATACACTAGATGAGGATGCTCCACTCTTTGACTTCCTAACACTATTAAGAAATGTTCAAGATCCAACAGTTCCAGAAGAAAAGAGTGGACATCTCAGCCCAGCTCCTGTTGCTCCTTCTACAGTCATCACCTCTGTCACTAGCAATACTGACAAACTTTCTAGCAGTCTCAGCAAAGAGCTCAAAGCATATGAAAACTATATCCCATCCCCTGCTAGGAAAATTCCTCTGGAAAATGTTTGCTTGCTGAAGACAGCTTTATGCAGAGGAAGATAACCTCTTCTGTTTTTTGCAAGGGAAGATGACTTTTCCAAAAGCTGACATGCATGATGGATGAAGCACACTTGCAGTTTTCTCTGTCTGATCCAACTCCAAGATGACCATAGCCTTGGGAGAAAAATCTTACTTTGGTTATTCCCTGATTTGCTGTTCTCCCTCTCCAGAAACACACCTTTCAGGTAGAGGACCTTTTCGTTCTTTGCATAGGAAAAAACTTGACAATTTCCTGCTCCTTCCGCAAATTACTCTGTAGGTTTTGTGCATAGGATGACCCTACCCTCAATCACCACAGCTACATAGGTGCAGCTCAGCCAGCCTTTCCCAGGAATCAAAGACAGTGGGTGCACAAAGCAGCCCTGCCTTCCGTCGGGACAGTTCTCACTAACTAGATCAAGGCCTGACCCTAAAGAGACCTTCTCCAGGTTAAGAGGACCTCACACCCTTCACCTTTGACATGTTTTCCAGGCAACAGCTAAAAGATATGTCTTGTTGTCCCTCTCTGCTGCACTAGAGAGGAGGCACAGGAAAAGGGATTGATAGGATGGAAAATATTTTATCACTAAGAAGCTGCATATACATCAGGATGTTTGAGGCTATATAAAGGTCTTACTGGGTCTTTAAAATCACTTAGATGTTAAGATGTTCCTGACCTTAATAGTAATTTTTCCACTTAGCTTTTTATACACAATTATGAAAACCTACTCTGAAGATCAAAGATCATCTCTTCAGTGGAAATCTCCACCTGTGCTTGTGCATTATAGGCAGTGCATTCACAGAAAATTGATTTTCCAGTTTAAGTGTACTTCCATACAGTCACTAAGGAAATGCTTTAGGAGTCAAAGTTGTAACCAAGAAGAAGCCTTTTTTTTAATACCAGCTTTTCAAAGACTTCTGAAGAAAGCGGCACCCTTTACTTCTCTACTGACAGCAGCAGACATGCCATTTTAATGGTACACATAAGCCTTGGATGATATATCAGGCACTTAGGATGACCTCCTGAGAATGAAATGCCTTGGAGGACTGGGCTGTAGGTATTGCCCATCCTCCTGATAGGTACTAGTTGACTGGTGAGAAATCAGATTTGCTTTTCAGGGCTCAGAATTACCTCTTTCCAACTTTTTCCAGACAACCACTAGCTTCAACCTGGTGAGAAGATTTGCCCGACAGACCGTTTGGGTCAGTATGGTGTTCCACAGGACACATCTTAGCAATGAACAGGGACCTTCACAAAGATGCATTTGGCCTTGGCCATATCTTGTCCAAGCACTGCTTTTATCTTCATACTTACATCAGTTTTGGGAGAGGGGAGTGGAGAGGGGCACAGGCAGGGAGAAGAGCTTGGGCAGGGTCAAAGAATAGTGCTGGATACAGAGCCACCACATGCCTCGTGCTTCTTGTTTCAGTGGTGCCATAGGCTCTACATAGCTCCTGATTCAGGTCCCCACTAAGACTGTCTCCTGCTCCACGGCAGTCTGTCATCTCACAAAAGCTCTGTTGTTGTTATCAAGGTATTTTTATCTTTCTAGGTCAAAGGCACGTTGGAGGCTTGCTGACAGCAGGTGATGATTACACACCAGCCGCCAGGCCCCCAGGTGGGAGGTGTGGTGCCAGCAGTTCTGGGAACAGGTAGTTTGCCAAAGGCTGAAGCTGGCTGAAAACATATCCCCCTGGCACAAACCACTTTCAGCTTGCCCTGCTCCATTATAAAAGTTGGGAAAAGGGTTATGGAGGTCACCTTCATATATGGTTCAGCAACAGGCAACTGAAACAGAGAGAGGGCTTTTCTCCTTTTTGTTCCAAATGGTGAATGCTTTGGGCATTTTGGCATCATGACTTTTTCAAGCAGTAATTTGAATTAGTTGGTTAGGCAATGTGTTCCTCCAGCCACATACTTCTCAAGGAGAAAATTGTAATTAAGCCCAAAGAAATAGGTTTTAAAGGAATTTTGTTGCTCTGTGAACCTGTCTCATTTAAGGTAGAGGCTGTTAGAAAATATTTGTCTTTAAATGGGGAAACAAAATTAATTTGAGCACATGGCCCTCCAATGCAATTATCATTTCTATAGGAGATGGGAACCACCATCTCAAAAATATTAACCTCCATTTCCCAAAGACAGTGCAACTTTTAGCATTATCATGGCTACAGATAGGGATGAAATGTTTCTTCTTTAATTTGGAGGCAATCCTGTGCTTACTCCCATTCTTCAGCTGCATAATCTGCATGTGCACACAAAAGGATTATCCTGTCAACCCACACCATGGGGGAAGAGACCTGTATTCACATTCAAGTCTGCTTTACAGTGACATCATTGTTTTGTAGAAAAGGCAAAACACCCCATGTGTTGACAGAGCTCTACCTGTCATCTCTCCTGTTTCACCTAATTTGTTCAACCCAGCTTCAGTCAAAAAGCATAAATGAGTAAGTTAATGCAGGGAAGACCAGGAAAGATGCATCACCCATCAATTCAGCCACACATCATTCACACATTTTTAAAGATGAGTGAATGGAACAAACCTTCGTCCTCCTTTTGCCACCTGATTAAGCAGAATAAACACTATGTATTGCCTTAATGGAAAGAAAATAAAACTTGCCTTTGAAATCAACCCTACTAGATACAAACGACTGTTAAGCTAAACATGCCAATCACATTGCACTCATCTGAATAAAAACATGACTCATTTTTTCCCCTGCTTATGCAGCTACCACCTGCTTCCTCAAGCCTTGCCATCCCGCTGGCAGGACTCAGGTGTCAGGAAGTCTCCCAGAAGGACATTGGTGACACCTCTTCACCTGTAGCAGGGGAACCTGTTTAAGGTCATCTGCTCTTGGGGTCCTCACAGTTCTGGAAAATTTTGGAAGATGCAGGTCTGACACAGTGCTTTCCACTTGCTGAACAAAACTTCTGTGAGTTATCCCATTTGAATTCCCCTGTCCAGTGCAATTGCTCCTCTGTAGGGACTTGCAGCAGTGGGCTGACTGTCATCACTGCCCAGAGCTGGATGGAAGCCTTCCATCAGCATCTTTGTTCCTGTTTTGCATCTAAATGCTGTGTGTGGCAGTCCTGGGGAGGTAGCACCTCAAGACTCAAGAGCAGATTAGAATTTACTCTTTGTGTGCCTTGCAAGCTATCTTCTGGAGTACTGGCATAAATCAAGAGTAATTCCAATGGACCCAATGAATTCACAGTGCTGAAGCTGAAGTGAGTGAGCAAAGGAGCATAGCTGCTGTGCCTGGGTACAGGATTTCATCCAGCCATCTGGAATTACCATCTTGAATATGGTCCAAGCTTCATCCCATGCATTCATGCTTGCTATAGAAACATAGGCCAGAACCTTAAGAGCACGGTGGCAGGTCCTCCTTTCCTCACACACACCATTTCACTTGCCAGGGGTGTAAGACAACATTTTTCTTGCAAACATCTGTGAATTCAAGGCTCTTGCTGTACACCCAGGAGCAGTCTGCACAGGCAGAGAGCACCAGAGGGTGGAATAATGACTAATACTTTGCTCAGAGAGGCAAGGCAGTGGACAATTCTTGCACATTCCCTTCAACCATCCTTCCATCTATTCAGCAAGGCTGAGCTAGTGTCTGTCCCTACAACTTGTTTCATGTATGCAGCTTTACTGATGTTTTAGGACTGGCAACTTCATTCTCATTTTTCCTTCACTGGATTGTTGTGAACAAGTTAAAAGGAAGGAAATTTAAAAACAATCCCCAAGGTGTAATTATGTGTATGGTGCCTAGGGCCCAAGCAAAGACTTGAGAGGAATTTTTATTATAAACTGGGTCATTCTTCTAGTTACGCATCAGATTATTCTGCAAGTGATATTTTCAAAAATAAGTCGGTGTGAAAGTAAGATCAGACTCTGGCAGAGCAGAGTTGTTCAGAGACCTCCAGTGTGAACTTGGCATCTACAATGGAAGATGAATTGGACTTTAGTATCTATAGGCTTTTTTGACCTCTCTGGACCTCAAGTTCCCTCATAAAATAGAAATGTCACAACTTATTTATATTTTCAAAAGGCTGTAGGGAAAATGCCGTTGCTTGGTCTCATGGTTTATTTAATTTAGCATGCTCTTTTCAACAGCAAAATGATCATCTTTCACAGCCAGAGCTGTAGGAACTAATTAATAGCCTTGCTTTCAAAAGTGTGAAGGACTATGTACGTGTCAGGTATAAGATTAGGCATGATCATTTTAATATATTGATAAAAGCTTCTGGTACTTACATCTGAAATAATCAATTATTTATAGCACAGCCCAAAGGAGGTCCTAGAGTGTGAAAGAAGCAGAACAGGTAGCCAGGACCCCTCACCGCTGTCTGGCTCAGCTTTTGTACTCCCCTATGTGCTGCTGCACCCACAAGAGCCCTGTCAGTGCTTTGCTAAAAAACTGCTATGGGACACAGCAAGGATGGTAACAGCATCTCCTTGGGAGAAGACAGAGCAGTGGTCCCTCCTGCAGAACTGGCCCCACAGCGGGGTCAGAGGATGGGACAGGCACATGTGGCTGGTGGATGCTGGGCAGCCAGGATCTGAAAGAGCTCCCACCATAGCCTCCAGGCAGTAGAGGGGCAGAGCTGAATGTGGTATGTTCATATTCGAAATACAATGCCACTTTAAAGTTCCTTCACTAGAAGGCAAAATTAAATTATAGCTCTGGGAAAATCCACGATTTTTAATTTTCAAGGATGACTAAAAACATAGAGAAGACAGAGACAGATAAATAGTATAGCACTTACCTCCAACTAAACACAATATTCTAACAATTCCTTTTTTGTTTGTTTGTTTTGCTTTAAGGGCATAGTTGTAGATAGGATCTGTGGATCTGAACATCACTTTAATCTAAGGGAAATACTGGAGTCAGTATACTACAGCTTAGCCAAGAGTTTCTCCAGGATGGATGCAGAGCCGGATTGCTTTCTTCCCAAGTTAAGGCTCTTCACTCTTTCCCCACTCAAAAACCTTACAACTTTTGCAAGATCCTCCAGTAAAAGTTGGCAACACTCTGTTTGCACACAATCTCTCTCTCTTAATTCCACATATGCTAACATTGGCTCAGCTGGGGAAAGCAAAGAAAGGTCACACTAAGCCCTCCCCAGAAATGAAAGGAGATGGGATGAAAGACATCTGAATATAAAGAATCACTGCAAAGAGTAGAGGAAAGCCATTTCACCTGTCCAGGTCAGGCCAAGAGCTGGTGGTCTAAAAGTGCAGAGAGAGAGGAAAAAAAACTCTAAAGCTAAGGCCAATGCAGCATTGAGAGGGTGGCAGGGGAGTCTGCATCAGAATTCAACAGCAGATAAGACAATTATTTTTCAAGGATGGTCTTAAAAAGCTAATTCCAGGTTGTGGCAGGACATGAGATTTCAGAATCTCTTCCATTTCCTTTCTTATGATTTCTATAACAGCCGCATTGAAATCAGTCATACTGGATAAAGATCAGGCCTAGAAAGCTAAAATAACATTGCCTTAACTTCTCTAGATGTACTGTGTAAAACCTCAGCCTGAGGATTCACCTCAGGCTTTGTTGTTCCTGTTACATGTTCTCCATCCCCTGCCAAAACCAAATTCTCACTCTAACCCAAGGGCAGGTCCCATTTCTCTTTTATGTAAGTGAGAGAACAAGTTAGCCACACCAGTGAGGCAGCAAAACCCACTTAACACTCCCCATCATGATACCCACCTGCTAGCAGTTTCATGCCAGAACTGATAGCCTGCTATGACATTTTCCTAAACTAGTTTTTCTGCAGTAAAAATACTCCAGGGATGGCTTAGCATCACTTCCCTGGAGATCAAAGTATCAGCTTCAACACTACTATATCATTTGATATTTCAAAACTGTTTTAAAACCATGTCCTGAAAACTAAGTACTGGAGAAATGTAGGGGTGTGTACTCCTTCAAACTGCAAAACCCAGGGGTTTTGCACACCTATCACCAGGTGTGTTTGCAGCTCACATTCTCTCTGACACCAATCATGGAGGTAAAAGCAGGTTTTGAACCCAAAAAGGAGATGCAAATGTTGCTGCTCACCAGGAGCCTGAAGGAGAATTGTTCACCTCAACTTTCTCTCCCAGTCCTCCCTCCTCTTCCTCTTGCTTTAAAATAAGCAAATAGAGAAACATCTGAAACGGTGAGTCAGTGCTAAACTGTGCTGTTCCCTTTCCTGCTTTTGAGGGCTTGGTGATGGTGAGTCTCAGGAGGACTTTGTTCAGTTAATTTACTGATGAAGAAACCTGGTAGATTCACCATACCATTGCATGAAGAGATGCTTCACCTTACTACATTACATCTGAATTCCAGAGAAAAGAAAATTTAATTGTAGCTCTGTGCTCACAAATAAGTGACCATGTAGCCCAGTGTTTCAACAATTCCTGAAGAGGAAACAAGTAGCCCTGGGTTTGGCCAGTGTTGTCCAAACTATATTCCAGCCCACGTGGCCCTACTCTTCTATCATCATTTCTTGCACTGGTCAGAGAAGAGTCATACAACATGTATCACTTCCTATTTTGCTAGCTGAACACACAATTGAGGAAGCTTAAGAAAAAAAGGATTCTTTGTTTTAGTTTTTTGTTTCAAAATCACAACTGATCGTTGGGTGCCTGGAACAAAGAATTCAGGTTGCAGTCATCTATACTTCGCCAGAAATTCCAGTGGAATTCATGCTGATAGAGAGCTCCAGTCACTTACTAGACAGTAGCATTATGACATGGATTTAAAGACCCATCTAGGGAAATTTCGGCCATGCTGTATATGAAAACCACCATTTCCCACAGCTGAATCACTAAGCAACAGTTCTTCATTTTTTAGAGTGATCGCAGCAGTAGTTAAAGTGACGGTGAATGAAGTTCCTATCTCACAATTGCAAACAGAAAAAAACCCTCCACTGGCAGGATCTTCCCTAAGACCATTAGTCTCTGCAGACTGGTGAAAAATGTCACCCTATTTTTATCTCAGCTCAGCACCTTACATTTGTATTCTTTTTTCCTACGAACTTCAAGAGTGCGTTGCTGCCAAGTCAGCCACGGAATGCCCTGGAACATACTTTAAGCCTGCAGAAGACTGCAAAGGGTGTTGTAGAGAAAACATCAACCATCGAGGTGGCTCAATAGTAACATCAGTGGCAACAGCCCAGGCAGTCATTTGTCCATTCTGGCAGCCTGAAATAGAAGAACTGGTTGTAACTGAGGATATGCACAGAAAAGGCAAATTTCTGCAAAGGAAAGGATAATAATTGTCGATGGCTTGCCTTCTCTGACTCATGAATGAGTACTCTCACCATAATGAAGATGGCACTCTGGAATAACTGCTTCAAAAGCCATGGGAGCATATAGTGTGAGCAGGATTCTGCCTTTGATAGATCATCCATAAGGAAAACAGACTGGGCATTCTTTAACGGGACATTGCTATGGAGCCAAGCATCGGTCTGTTGATATTTTATTTGTTTGGAATGCTATGAAAACAAAATACTCAGATCTTACATATATACTATATGCAGATAGATAGACATCTATAATCATATGTACATACACATATACCCAAAATGTCTGTATTCTCAGAAATATACAGAAAGGACTTCAGAACCAGGCAGAATTAATAATTATAAAAATGAATACTTCCAAGTTCATCACCTTTGTATGTACAAGAGGCTGCAGACTCACTGGGCCACTACAGAGGGATCTAGATGTTCTTTCTTGACAGAGTGAGATGTGGGAGGACTGGAAGCAAATGTCTGTCAGACTATGATCACCAGCCAGTGCATGATCATCATGGTTCAGCCCAGAAATGTTTTGCTATATTACAATCATTTACTCTGAGCAAATGCACGATGAAAAAGCTCCAAAAGAGTTAATTTGTGTGTCTTAAAAAAAAGCAAGTCACTGCCTATTCTTATTCAGCCCTCAGTAACTGTGATGTTATTGATCACACCGTGTTTTAAGACATAGTGATTACAAGAAATAGAAACTATTTGTCTGCTTGTCAAGTGACTCTATTTGATCTAGAAATCCCTAAGAGACCATAAAAGAAACCTCCATTCATGTTTTCTTTCTATAAAACATTAATATTACAGGAATGGTCTTAAAGCATTTTCAGGTCCAAAAAAGTACTTCCTATTTTCTGCTAACTTCAATGAGTTTAAATAATGCAGGATTTCCTATTTTAATAAATACTTTAGCCCCTTCTTGCTGAGGTAAATGCTGCAACTCTTGATCTATGAAGCAAGCAATTAAGAGCAAGTAGGGAATTGTCTGGTTAGAGTTTCCGACTGATTGGAGATCTCACTGGAGGTATGAGAAGGAATGGAAGAACACTTAACGCTATCTACAGACAATGTCTCAATACAGGTGGAAAGTGAAATGGGAGATGAGAAATGGGGAGGAAATCTAGTTTCTTATGGTTAAATGATGGGAGACAGCAATGATAATTACCCACTGGAACAAGTCCACTCATCCCAGTGGTAGGTCCATGTGTTGTGTATCGTTTCAGTAAGTACCACAGAAAAATACAAGGCACAGAATATGATCAAGTGTATTTTTCATGTATTCAACATGTGAAGATCATTGGGGAGCGTGGAGGGGCTACTGGAGACCATTTTAAAGGGTGAACTCGTATCTTCTACTGTAATGTAAAAATACACATGAAATACTACCAGTCTCTATTCAATTCCTAGCCTGCTTGGGCTTTTATTTTCACTCTGTGCTGCTTATAACTGAGAGGTTTGGTTTAACCAAGGCGAGATCCTTCAAACGTTCAGGCTACGTAAGACACGCTCATGCTATCTTTCTTGTGCACGTTTGTTTTATCAGGAACTCTGGCTGCCAATTCTGCAATGAGGGCAGACCCCCATGCTGGCACAGACAGAGTACTCATTGACGGCCAGGTCTCATCACTTTTGCTCAGCCTGATTGGTACCTTACTCTGCCAGTACTACCACCAAACCCAAGAGGAACAGGGAAGAACTACTCCTAGTAATCAAAGGCAGCAGGTTTTGGCTGTAAAGAGGACACATACACTTTTGAGACAAATGGTTTGTCACATCTTCCATCAGACCAACCACTAGGCAAACCCATCTACTACACTACCCAAAGCAGGAATAGATCAGTAGCAAAGAAAGAACTATCTCAAAACAGCAGACAGTAAAAAAGAAAGTGGGAAGTCTTGGGAAAACTCTGCCTCCTTTACAGGGCATTAAATGGGGAAAAAAATGACAGTGCCTCATTTTCATTAAATGGATAACCTGTGTGCATTTCAGATGCAACTCCAGCTTGACTTTCCATCCCATATCACATCTTTGCAGAAAGATCTATCACATACAGGTTCCACCTCACCCCTAGCTGATCCCGAGTGTATAGGTGCTCTGAAATGTTGGACTTTCACAATGAATGTTGATGATGTTGCTATTTTACCCTTTCGGTCATCTATGACCTACTTATAAGCCTCTCCGATAGCCAGCACTTCTGGCACTTTCTACATGTACACTATTTTTAGAAAGCACACTTTATACTTACACTTACATCTGTCATCAGGAGATCTATGGTCAACATCTTACTTATGCTACTGTACTTTGACACATTGTCAGGCCTGCATTTCAGATGAAGTTTGATGCTACGTTGAAGGTCATGTCTTTGGTAGCATTTGGACAGGCACTCTTCTAATGCAGGCTCTGAACACTGATCCCACCCAACTCCAAGTGCACTGTCTGGGGAAGGAGTCACCTTGCTACCCTCCCAGCACCAGAAAGACAGGTGAAGGAAAAGATGGAGGGCTCTCTTTTAAACAGTGAAATGTGGTGGGAAGGTCTAAAGCGGTATGGCTTGGAAAAACTAGAACTGACCTTAGATAGCCTTTGAAGAATTAGTGAGGACTGACCAGCCATAAAGCTTTCATTTTTAAGTAAAAGCATATTTTAAAAATCCCAGAGCAAAAAAAGCAACCCTAAGGGAAGGTTACACAAAATTTGTCAGTTTTAAGTAGAACATTTTCATTCCCACAGAAAGTGCAGTCCTTACCAGAAGTCTCACAAGAGGTAGTGGAGGGGGACACTCATTACAGCTGAGTGAGAGGAACAGATTTGACTCTCCTTCAAGTAAGATGGATGCAATGTGGCCACCCGCTGTTATTTGTATAATTCAGAGAGTATCTGTGCTCCTCCCTTTATGTTTTCCCTTCAGATTGGTATATAAGGATAGACATAAGACAGCAGGTTGGACAGAAAAATGAGGAGGATCTTTCATGTGCTTCATCCCTGTAAGCAAGCAGCTGAGTGCTGCGTTGAGACAGAGATGCCTCCAGGAATGAGTTATACCCTCGCAAGACAAAATATGGGGTGCTGAGGGCAGATCTCTCTACTCCAAACCCAGCCTCTGGCACATCTGCCACAGCCATCACCTCCATAGCCAGGAAAAGAAGCAGCAGCAGCAAATTCCTCCCACTGTGAGATACGTCCCTCTTCCTGTAGCCACTGCACCAATGCTGCTGCCTTACACCCTTCTGAGACCAGTAAATAAAGGACAGTGCAATCTGTGACTGCTGCCCCATAAAAAATACACGCAAACCAGAGATACACGTGAGCCGTGGCTCTGACAGGAAGACTTTACACCCTTTGGGGTGAAGAGAAGCTCTTCTAACTGCTGGTTTGAATGCAATAGCTTGTGTCAGGCTACACAGGCTGACTCATCTGCTTGGGAACGGCTGGACATCAGGAAGCCTCTTTCTCCAGCTTGTTAAGGACATTTTTTCTCTCTTTTAACTTTAAATACTTTGATTTTTTTTTTTCCCCTTGGATATGAGATCAGCAAAGCATTTGCTGAGCTATTGAACAGGATTTGATACAATCATATCTCCCTGGGATAAAAAGAGGAAACAGAAGTCACCTGAGCACTGGACATACATGAGGACTCTACACTCTGATAAGGATGGACAAGCCAGCCTTCTTTAAGTATTAACTGGAATAGTGAGGAGACAAAATTCATGCCAGATCTGTGGCATAGTTGCATTTTTAAATGAAACTATACATCTTTCACTGATACTGAATCCCCAGAAAGCAAAACTTTTTAAATGTGGATAATCTGTCTCCTGTTCATGACTCCTACTTTAGTATGGCCACTGAGGAGGGGGAGGATTACAGAAAGTATTGCTACATACAGCATTATTTGTGTTGTTGCTTTTGGAGGGGGGAAAAGGCAAGTCCTTTACAGCTCCTTGTAGGCGCCCCAAACCCTTGTTTTGGGGTTATCTGTCTGCTAGGGAGAACTGGAAATGCAAATCTCATGTTTTCATGAAGAGCTAAAACATCTTCCAGGGGAAATACCACTGCTTGCATCTTCACAGATGGGTAGATGTGCCCAGGGGCTGCTCTGAGACCAGAAGAGCTGTCATTCTATGTTATGGGCTAGCAGGATCACCAGCTGGACCTGGTGTAGGGTGAGCCTGATATTTCTAGGGGCAGGCAGGGACTCCAAGTGTGCCCAGGCTGTTACAGGTCTTTCTTAGGATCTGCTTTGGTGAGCCCCAGTGCATTTCCTAATGGAACTCTGACCTGTTCCACACCGACAGAGGACAAACAGGTCCTGGGACAAGACTGGACCCAGTCCCAGGAGTCTCCTGTGACCCATGGGGTGGCCAGAGCCATGTCCTCAGCTGCAGGACAGATGCAGCCATTAGCCCCATTTCCCAGAGAAGGAATCTGCAGCAGAGAATGACAGTAAGAGCAGCCATCCTGGATCAGATCAAGGACCCGTCTAGTTTTATTTGATACCCCCTGCATTTTTGTGTTCAGGAATTACAGGGCAGCACTAAAAGTACCCATGGGATTTTTAACCTTAGTGGTAATTCCAATTACATTTATCAAGCTTAGATATCAGCGCAGAAAGGACACCAGGGAGTGCCTACGGAAGACTAATTTTGTTGCACTGTCCAGGATTTCAGAATGTTTTGTAAAAATATGCAGACTTAATGCCTGTTTATTTCTACACAGTTCTTTAATATTGCTTTTTCCTGGGTATGTAAACAACTAGACAGCGTAACTCTAACCTGAAGCATAAATTACCATATCACGCACTCGGTGCTGTGGCTGTCTGGCAATCAGTGGATCCCGCTGAAGGAAAACAGCAAGATTTGCCTCTAACCACTTAGCTCTTTTTCTGGTTGCTGCTGTTGAACCCTCACTTCCCCCTCAGCTGACAGGTCATGGAAAATAGCACACACAGGACCCTGTAGCCTGGAAGCTAATGTGCGTGGCTGCTCTCCTGGTAGAGAATTTAACAGCTGTGGGGTTACACAATGATCTTAACGTAAATCAACCCATGTAAAAACAAGAGCATTTCATCCAGTTTTTGGAAACAACGCAGCCCATTTCAGCCATGGTGATTGTTTGGATGGCTGAGGAGTTTTCTTGTGTTGGGCCTGTGGGTGGAAGTGTGGGCAGAAGTGGGGTTACAAGGTATTGTTTCCACTGTTCCTGCCTGCAGCATAACCTCATTATGGACATGCTGCCGTGCGTGGACACTTAGCTGAGCAGCATCCCCCAGGAATCTCAGTTCGATCTCTCTGTAATGCTGATTAAATACAGCAAGCACATGTGCTGGATCAAACCACTTCTCTTTTGTTCCAGGTGGACAGTCTTTACCCAAATCCATTCCTCCCCAAAACTCACAGTCAGCATCTGTGCACAGCAGACCACATTCTCATGCTTCAGTGTTCAGCCCCAGGGACAGCTTTTCCCCATTTCCTAAAGGAAAAAAATATTAACGTGCTGGCAAACCAGGAAAAAAAAATAAAAAGAATGCTAAAGGTGAGCATAAAAACAGTGTTAAAGCTCGTTAAAACTTTTTCCCCTGCCTGCCTTCCATAGCATCGGCAATGCCTCCAGACATGTTTTGCAGGCAGGAGGAATTATGTCATTGTAGCAACAGGCAGGACCCCATGAATTATTGCCCTTCTATGACATCTTATGACACAATGCAAATGACATCATACCCCTGAGAAGCATTACATTTTCACTGGTTCCTTTGTTTTGAAAGGCCAAGCTATAAAAGTATTCACTTGGAAGAGATGTCATGGGAGAGAGGGGCAAAATCTGCCTGCCTGGTTTAGAGACTGAGTTTCCCTGGGGCTGGAAACCTTTTTTGACAAAGAATTGCATCATGTTAGAAAACAAACATCAGGGATTCAAAGGCCAAGACACAGGATCACCAACGAGAGATCTTCCTGCAAATCCCATGAATGCTTTATAAGGTGGGCAAAGGTTACTGTCCTCTTCTGCTTATGGCATATCATACCTCATTACATCCCCAAAAACCTACCAAAAGGCACTGAGGCTAAAAGGTTAAGCACTCAGAAAGTTGTTTGGAGGGAGAAATTAAGGTTATCTTGTCTACAGATTCTTTAATCATATGATGCCATGCTACTTTTTTTCCTAGCCTCTGTTTTGTTCAAGCTGTTGAGGCAAAACTTCCTCTTATCCCACACACCGCATGCCCCATATCTCAGCTACCAAATGCTGTGACTGCCTGCCTGTGATGCCTCGCACCAGGTCTCTTCAGTAAGATTTAGGAGGATGTAGGCACCCAAGAAGATATCTGCCCTTCAGCTGCAGAGGGGCATCAGTGCATCACCCTGTGAGGTCATCTAGCAGAGGATGCTGAGGCCTCAGTCTTCACACTAGGTTCTGCAGCTGCTTTCTGGCAGTCGAGGACAAGGGTTCAGCCCAATTTCAGACCCTGTGGTGGGCATGCTCCAATGCTCAGGTTCTTCCACTCTGTTCTTTCCCAGCCTCTTTCTAGACCTGGTTTCTTTATGCTCTGCCTCTCACTTGCTGACTCCTTGCTTATCTTGGCTCTTTTTTCTGTCTCAAGCTCTCTCCCAAGCCCCTCCATTTCCTCCAAATTCACCATTCCTTTGCCATTGTCCTCCTTTCCCTCTGCATCACAGTCTCAGTGCCTTCCCCGCCAGGTCCTTGCCTCAGACTATCTCCACCAGTCTTTCTAGAGGAAGTCTTTGCCCTCCCTTGAATTTACACTCAGCTTATAGCTTTGGCTTATAAAAAGAGAAACCATAAAGTGTTGCTTTGGGGCACCTTTTTAAAGAACCTATTCTTGGGTAATATGGCAAGCACAGGCAGCTGAAGCTGTCCCTTAGCCAACACTCCATTAAATAGACTTCCCTTTATCCTCAAAGGTTCACATGGAGGATATTCTGTAAGCTGGCATCCCTTCAAGTCACTGCCAATAGCGGATATAATGTATTCCTCTTCCTAGGGTGCTGCACATTGCCAGGCATGCTGAGGTCTACCTCCAATACAAGAGGTGCCCCTGAGCTCAGGCATCCCCCTAGACCAGAGGGGTTCTTGTTTTAGCAGCACCAGCCAGCACTCCCACTGACTGCAACAGCTGCAGAATGAGCCCGCAGGAGCTGTGCAGAGCTCTGACGAGCATAATTAGCATCACGCCAAGCACAGTGTTCTGCACTGCATATCCCAGTCAATGCAAGGTACATGCCGAGTGAATGCTTAGCGTTTAGGGAATCTATCCCCACACCAATCTTGAACATTTTCTAACCTGTTTAAATGGCATATTTCACCCAAGAAACATGAAATATTGGCTTTCCAACTAATCACTTTTAAACATCCCAGTTGCTATGAAGCAGCTGTAAAAGCATCTGGCTAGACCACAGAAGCTCACGTCAGGTGTTTGTTCAGTGTCAAATACACAGGCACAATATAAAAGAAGCAGTTGAGGATTGAAAGGAGCGTATCACTACAGACGATAGAGTATTTCCAATAGCCTGAGAATAGCCAAGTTACACATGGACAACGCGACAGCTTGTAGGTTGCCAATTGCCCTAGGTCCTCTGTGATGCTGACTAGCATGATTTTATTATTTCCTTATTGTCTTCTGCATGTCTTGGACCATTTAATCTTAGACTGGGGAGTTTCTTGGAGGGAAGGTGGTTCATCTCCACAGCACCCACCACTGCCATGGTCTGTGTAGGAAGCAGACACTGTTGTTACAACTCCTCCCCAGGTTTTGCATAGAAAAACTATTAGAGAAGATTGTAACTGTTCACTACTGCACAAGTGACACCCCTCTGTCAATTTAGTTCATATTTTGTATTCAGTTCCATCCGAGAGCTCATTGCCACAGAGGAGCAGGTAACAAACCACTGTCACTGAATCACAGAATAGAAGGGGTTGTAAGGGACCTCTAGAGATCATCTAGTCCAACCCCCCTGCCAAAGCAGGTTTGTCTATGGAAAGTCACACAAGAACGTGTCCAGACAGGTCTTGAATGTCTCCAGAGAAGGAGACTCCATAACCTCCCCGGGCAGCCTGTCCTCTTAACATCAGATGATGTAATGGAGCCGGATGGCTCCCAGAAGGGAGTGTTACACAGAATTATAGTATTGCTTAGATTGGAAAAGACCCTTAAGATTACTGAGTCTAATCATTAACCTAACACTGTCAAGTCCTCCACTAAACCATATGCCTAAGCATTACGTCTACATGACTCTAAAATACCTCCAGGGATGGTGACTCCACCATTGTCCTGGGCAACCCATTCCAATGCCTGACAACCCTTTCGGTAAAGAAGTTCTTCCTCATACCCAATCTAAACTTCCCTTGCACAACTTGTGGCCATTTCCTCTTGCCTTAAGCAGCTCCCACCTTACCTGCGCTTTGTTACCAGAGCTGTCTGCTGACACTGCACCTGCTGCTTCTAAAAAGTGGTAGAGGAAATCTTATAATATACCCAGCTATTACATTACAACCGATGTGGTATGTAGCAAAGAATTGCACAAAGCCCCCAGCGACAGATTGCTAAGTTATAAATAGGTACAGGACCTACATAACTGGAGTGACTTGTAGCTGCAGCGCAGGCCTCCAGATTAATGACATTTATGAAGTTTCTTGCTGCAGCTGGCTTGCTGGCTGCCAAATAACTGGTTCTGTGGACTGGGCAGCAGCAGCTTCCCTCCAAGTGCTGGCAGAGAAGGTGAGTCAGTAGCAGGCACATCCAGTCAAGGAAACTTAGAATAATATAATCATTTAGGTTGGAAAAGACCTCTAGGATCATCAAGTCCAACCTTTGTCTAACATCTCCCTGACCCCTAGACCATGTCCCAGAGCGCCACATCTACTCATTTTCTGAAGTTGTTAGAACATGTGCAAACAGAATGGAAGGCATACAGGTGGGGGGACAATGATTTCATGGAAAACTCTCCACTTCCAGGGAGTGTTATGTTCACAGCACAGCCTATACGCAATGCCAAAGCTTGTATTATTTATCCACATAAAGCCATGCAATGAGACAGTCCCGAGAGCAATGTGAACAGAAAACGAGGGAGTTTGATCTATTTACTCACTCTAATTCTCATCTCATCTGCCTGCTCACATGGTTCCAACTCCTCCTCAAAAGTGACTGCATTAAAAAAGAGAAAAAAAGGAAAACAAAAAGTGGAGTTTTAACCATGTTTATAACAGAAATACCCATGACTCGTGTTCAGGACACACATTCCCTGAGTCACTGTTCTGACCCACAGCTCAGTAGCCCCCTTCAAACACTCCCAGGAGAAGCATTTTTGTCACTCCCTGTGCAATGACTGGGCTGAATAAGCAAACCCATCCTCCTCTGTGCCTGGTGGACTGCATTGGCCAGGAAGCCACTTACTCTAACCCATTGGTTTGTTTTCACATGAGGAGTCATTACAGATAGGGCAACAATTATATCCACTGTATTATTTTTTTATTATTATTGAACAACAAAAACACAATGTTGCTTTAAATATCAGTATTGTCACATTTCAGAGTTTATAGTCTGGGGAAACAGAGATTATTTTATGCTTGATGAGCCTGATTTCAGCAGCGGCATTCTCCAACGCAGTGCAGTATAGCATGCTAACTGATCGGCACTGACTTTCCTTGGGCACACTCTCACCTCAAACAGCACATAGTGACTGAGTGAGTTTAATCCTCCATTTAAAAAAAAGAACCCAAAACCACAACCAGAAATCCCCACCTAAACTAACCTTGTATTTGCTGTGAGACAACAGCAAGCCAGCAGATGGCTATGGCAGATTAGCCGAGGAAAGGCAATCTGCAGTTTTCCAAACCTTATGTAATACAACTTTGCATTTTGGCTGAGGTTTTAACACCTTCCTACCTCCAAGAGTGACACATCCCTTGAAGCAAGTTCTCCACTTGAGGGAAGCAGACATTTATACTGACATAGTACTGGAAGTTTTAGATGGGATTTGGTCACATTATGCTGTAGCCATACATCTTTATCTTCCTGGCTATCGTCCATATCTTTATATTCTTGCCCTGAAATACTGGTTGTCTAAATAGCATGCCAAAGATTTTTATTTTATGCCCCCGAAATATTTGTATCGCATATTAAGCAATCACAGATAATTACAACCTACACATGCAGCCTCATCCCTTTTATTTTTTTATTACCCCAAATTCTTTGCTGCGAGTCCCTCCTTTAAAACTCATAAACCAAATTCTTGGTTTCCCAAGTAGTCAAATACTAAAAAGGCTACAAACTAGCTCAGTCTTATATCTCCAGGCTAGCAGAGACATTGTGCTTTTTTTTCTTTTCATCGCTTTTTTCCTTTTTATTTCTTTTAACCCTATTTCAGTGTAAAATCCCTTCTTCTCTACAACCTTCCTTGCCCATAGTTGATATTTTTACCATTCTCTGGATTCTCCCAGTACCAGCCTAGCCTATTTCTTTTTCTACTTTAAATTCAGGATCAAATACCTGATCCTTTCTCTTTCTCTCTCTTTCCTTTTTTCCCCTCCTGGGTCTCCTCGAAATGTTTTTCCTCCTGATGGACCCATTTCTTTCAGCTTCCTGATCACCTCCCGGAGCCCCTACCACACATCTCCTGCCCTTTCCAAACCCACTGCCCTTAGGCTGGAGGCAAGGTGCCTAGTGAAAGCCAGGACATTTTTATTGAGTATTTTGAGTCGCCTACTAAATTTGGCTGTGTCCAGCAGGTTGTGTTATAGGAGACAGAGGAGAACTTAGCATCACATGCAGTGAGGTTGCCTGGAGGAGCCATGCCATGGGCATGCTTGGCCCACCAGCCCAGGAGCTGGGCACATCAAGCCAAGTACATCACCAGGCTTGTGAAACCAACACTCAACCAGTTTTCAGAAAAGCTTCAGAGATCTGACAGGCTTAAGCTTGCAGTGTTAATGGCAGGCCTAAAAATACTCCCCTGGGAATTCAGAGGGCATGGCATAACCATTAGGACTTCTGATTCCCAATAGAGTTGGAAGGGGTTTTATCTATAAAAAACACCTGATCTCATGAAAGTTTTCAAAGAAATCTCCTGGCAGTTCCAGTTGTTACTGAAGTGCTTTAGATTAGGTTTCATATGGAATGTAAGAATAGAAATACACAAACAAATCCCAACCCTTTCCACTGCACCTGCAGCGTCCCATGATAAATGTTGTCCCTCAGCAGCCTCAGCTCCTCATTCAATTCCTGCACATACAACTGGCAACCGGGGGCTGAGAATTATGGAAATATGACATAAAATAGTTTTTGGAAAGGTTAGAACAGGGCAGACAGAGTTTTGCATCCCAACATTCCCCACAGCCAGCTTGCTGGAGAGCAGCTCTTGATAGCGCAACAAGAAGCTGGAGATACTGAACCTGTTAGGCATACATTAAGTTAGAAAAATACCTTTTAGCCTGCTAAATCAATGTAAGGTGTCAGGCATAATTTTAGACACTGGGATTAGAACACTTGGTCCTATTTCCTGTTCTGCTACCCTTCATTCTGTCTAAAGTTGGTGACTTGGTTTCCCTGTTGGTGACATTTCTCTTCTCTCTCAAAGGCCCTGAAGCGCTGAGAAAAGTATGCAATGAGAGCTAGTGAGCTGCTAACTGAAACTAATACAAGAAAGAAAGAAAAACAGAAGTAAATATTTCTTTCATTACTATTTTCCCTGTGGCTTTTAAGGCAAGCTCATCTCTCACATCTTGAAAAAGATGTAAAAAGACTGAAGTGAAGTTGTTGTCTTAATCTGCAGCTAAAATATTTAGTGGGAAAAACTAGCTCTTTCAGGAGTGATTGCTGCTAAATGTTGGTGAAATCTTAAGCAGACAGGCCTCAGTGAATAGTCCACCTCAAAAATACAATCTGTAATCATTTGGGCCTCAGGCAATGGGGGCTAGAAATTTGGTAGCAAGAGCTGACAGAAAATGTCATGCTGCTCTGAGTAGAGAGGACAACTAAAAATAAAGTAATATCAAAGCAGAGATGACTGCGTCATGCTCTTTGGACATTATTTTGATCTTTCAGTGCACTGTAAGTAAGGCAAGATGTTATTGGGAGCAGCATGTAAATATTACAAGACAGAAGCAGGTTATTAGAAAGAAAATAAGGAATAAAAAAAGAATGAAAAAAAGTTGAGACAGCCTGGGGAAAGAGTAAAATCTGTTCTTGGCTACCACTATGTATACAAAGAGGTCTTAATTGGAAGAAAAAGATTTTTCTGTCAAATACAGAGCTATGTTGTCATTGACATCCCAGCAACAAATACAAATATATGAGTCAATGCTCTGAAAAAATACAGGACAGATTAATGAGTCATTATCTCCTACAGACCTCGAAATCATGCGAGTGAACAAGGCAATGAGCTCCTGAAGCATCCGTCTCTAATACAGCTTTCTCGTTCAGCATTATGACAAGGATTTCACTGCAAGAATCTTGTTTTGGAGGTGTCAAACCACCAGAAGCAAAATACGTCCATATTTTATAAATTATCAACAACAATTTCAACCATTTCCTGACTCAAAAAGGCTGTATCTTGACTCGACCTGGCAGATAACAAGAATACACAAAACCAAAACAGAAACCAAGTGGTTACACACACACAATTCATTTTGAACATCACAAATGTACAGCCGAAACCACTGATCTAACTCTACTTCCTGCCATTTCAAATAGCTAAAAATATTTGACAGTGAGACTGAAAAAAGACACATAAAATCCTGAGTTATCATTATTTAAGAGCATTTTACTAAACAACCTAGAAATGAAGATTCCACATTGGAAAAAAAAAAGTATGCAATAACTTTAAAAGCCCTCGGCTTAAAGATAATTGAGCAACTGTACCCTTGAAACAACATAAAAAACTCAAGCTATAACACACAGCCAAGTACGGAAGTTAACTGATAATACAAATTTAAACTGAAAATAATGGACAATTGAAAAAGAAACTGAATTTAGCACTAAATAAAGATGATTGGGGTTTTCTGAGGATGCTAAGAAAAGCAAATGATACAGAAACACTGGAGTCATCAGTAATAACAAAGAAAATACAGTAGCAGTCAATAGATATTTCTGTGCTACAGAAATGGGTAAAAGAGCATTAGCTCGTATCACACAGTTATGAAATACTCTGTGTTATAAAAATAACAGGAGAATGTTTAACAGAAGTGGATTCAAGCTTTAAAAAGAGCCATCCAAAGCATTGTTTAGAGCACTGAAGCTGAATCTTTAAACCTTTGAAGGTTGGGGAAGCTCAGGAGAGTACAAGAACACGTATATTGTACCAGAGAGGCCCAATTTTGGCCAAGACAAGAGGATGGCTGGTGCAGGACTTCATAACTGAGGTAATACGGATTTTAGCCTTCTGCAATAGCTTGCCTTTCGGACTGAAGGACAGCAATACGGATCCATGTGGCACATGCCAGGTGCCTCTCAACCTGGACAGCACCCAGATCTTCACCTGCAGTAGTAAATAAGGGATCATTTCCAAACACAGATGGGGGTTTGTGGGTTTCTGTAGGAACCAGTCCTCACCTGGTGTTTTCATCAGTGATCTTGCAGCACAAGCGAAATCACTCTTGATCCAGGGTTACCAATGACAGAGAGATCTAAAGACTTGTATGGAAGACAGGCGTTAATACTTGGTGGTCTGAATCACTGGTAAGCTGAGAACAAGGAAACAATTCTTGCTCCAGGAGAGTTGACCAAGTGGCTCTGTACACCTGAGGGAGGAACCCAGGCCATGTTCACAGGGGAACCAGCAACTTTTAAAAAAGGCTTATGTTTACGACAATTACCAATCTACTGTGACCTACTGCCATCAGTATATTTAAAGCATGCAAACAGGGTAGTAGTAAGAAGCCAAAAACCCTCTCGTTTGGCTCTGTTGCAACTACTGCTGTGCTCCATTCTGGTATCCACATGCCTAGAAAGCAGCTGAAAAACTGTAAAGGGATCAGTGAATAATGAAAACAGCTAAAGAATGAGGGATGTACAAAATTCAGTCTATTTACTTCACGGAAAAGAACATCCCAAATGTTTTCATCACAGTTTAATCACCAGCTTCCACAACTGCCATAACTAACAGCTCTTACATTCAGCAACCAAAAATATAGCAGGAATTAACTGATGGAAGATGAAGCTGGGCAAATGCATCCTATAAATAAAATACAAAGCAAGAGTGGAACAACTGATCATCAGAATTACATATCTCATACCTTGTAATGGATCTTCCCTCACTGGGAATCCTAAATTGAGAAAAAAAGAAAATAATCATCTGAAAACTATGCTCCAGATCACTCTAAAGCAGATTTTGTGTTACAGTTAATACTGGGGAATTGTTATGACCTTTGCACCACAAGAGCTAATCACTTACATCACTATGTATTCTCCAAACAATTCTGCTTGTAGGTCTGAAATGTAAAACTGGAAATCATATAATTCACCAAAATATATACTTTTAATCCATTTTGAGGCTTCTGTGCTATCACGTGACTTCACATATATCCCATATGGATATATCTTTGTATCTCTGTTATGCTGATTGCTGAAAGAGTAGTTTCTTGGAAGCAGCAGATATCAGCATTAGAATTCAGTACTTGGCTCAGCTCCACATCAGCAATTGTATAGGAAAAGGCTGGCGCAAAAGAAAAAGGTGAACAAACATACATCATAAACATCGCCTTTCTACCAGTTTTTGATAGGTTTTGAGAGCAAATGGGGGAGATTTTTGAAAGCACAATGGGCTGCTCCCTCTGAAGACAAGAGGCAGCTCTGTGTCTAAGGCTCTTCATGAGTGAGACTTTGGTCCACAGCCAGCAGCTGGACTGTGCCATGAGCCTGAGCTGTCCTGCCTTGCTTCCTCACACCACCATGCTGTGAAGTTGGGTGTTTGCAGCAGCTTTGCTATTCATTCCCCTCGCTCTCACAGATTTTAACTGCCAAAACAGCCACTATCCACAGCTTCGTTGCTCTCTATAAGGGTGTAATAGCACATCTAAGCTGGTAGACCCATTTTGAGGTCTGAAACTCTCTCGCTTTGCTCTGTGTTGATGGACAAATCATAAAGGGGGAGACATCCCACTTTGATTGTGGATTTTCCCTTTAAAAGTACTTTCCTGGGCAAAGATCTTCTGGTGACTGGGGAGCACAGGAACAACTGACTATGCACCTGAAAGCCAGGCTACATATTAACCTGTTTGTTGTAGCCTGGTTGCACCTACAATCCAGCAGAAATTGTAACATCAGGGAAATGCTGGCAATAAAACTTCCTTCTTTCTGTCCCCCAGCCAGGTTGTGGGTTGTTCTGGGACATCTTCTCTCCTCCAGAGGTGCCAAAGCCCAAACTGGCTTTATTGTGCCAGCCTGCCAAACTCAGATTGTACGCCCTCAATAAATCTGTAAGATTTGATAGTTGCTTTCCTTGGGTACTTGAAGGAGTCACCTGAAGCTCACCTGAGACTTAAAACACACTTGGGGCATTTCTGAGAGCTAAAGGTAAGCCCAGGGTTGCTGGGATTGGTCTCAAACACAAAACACTCCTAGTTTGCCCCTAAATGTCTACACAATGCTAGCTACAACTCAAGGACTCTCATAGAGAAGTTATTGCAGAACTCATTTATCAATGACTGCCTCAATGACTGTAGTGTCAATAAGTCATTCAAAGTTATGCATGAAATATTCAAACAGAAATATCTTGGAAACAGCAGTCTCTTTAAAACATCAACAGCAAAGGAGGTCATGATAAAGACCACAGGAAGATAAATTTTCATAGAAAGGGTTGTCCTATTTAAACACCAGACTAGAAAAAAAATCAGACATGAAAGGTCTGGCAGAGAGATAGAAAGAAAGATTATGCCATTTTCTGTGTCTAATCTATCCTATTCCCCAGATAGATGATAGAAAGAGCAATTTGATTTTGGAGTTTGAGAAAGTGCTGGCTGTAGGTGTTTATCAAACCTTATCCATAATCGTTACTGTCCATAACTATGGTTATTCTAAGGAGCAGGTGAATAAACTACCTTGCAGGAAGAAAAGGTCTCATCACCAATCCATTGCAGGTGGACTGATGCTAAGAAAGACACATGGAACTGAGAATAACTCAGCAACTCCAGCCAGGCAATGTCTGGATACAGGTTAGAGTCCAGAACCAGAAAATACACTAAAAGAAAATGAGTAGGTGAGCATCAATCCTCCAGAAGTGTCACAAGGGCATTGCAAAGGCAATGTTGTTGTTCCACTGTTATGGATTTATCCATGGCAAACTTGTCCATACCTCTTTGTCCATGGCAGCCCCTTGTCCTAGCCACAGTTTGCAGCTCTTTGGGCCCAATTCCCTGCTGAAGTAACTCAGCTAAGCATTTGTCTTTGAGTTGCTGCACGAAAGAGAAGACTAAAGCTACCGTGTAATTGTGATCAGTAAAAAAAAACATTGTCAAGATTCTTGCTTGCCTTTAAAGGGTTAATTGGCAGGAAAAGTAACCTAGAAAACAAGACTCTAATTGCTTTATTTGCATGTGTTGAAGGGAGAGCAGTGTCTTTAAAGTCATCTTTTTTTAAGAGGGGTAGGGTCACTGATGTGTATATGACTCATTGCTACCATAGGTCATGTACAGACAATCTGAACATCAAGGGTAGAGGTTTCACGTACACACCAAGCCTACTGCGTGAAAGACTCTGTGGACAGTGCAAACGAATGGGAAGGGACAGTGTATAAGTGACCATCAATGTCTCCTTACCCTATTAGTTCAAGTTCATATGTACAGGTTTTTTCTTAATAAAGTGTGTATATCTGTGTGTTTTACATGCCCAGGCATGCTGTTTCTTCTTAGCATGTTGAATGCCTGCCATTCACTCACTGGGAGTGATTTGCCATGAAAGACCCAGCAGATATTTCTATAGTCTGAAGAGGGAGAATCTCATTAGAAGCTCGGGATTCCAGTCCCCAATTTATAGTGGTGTTTCTGATGGGTTTTTAGAGATGATTGTTCTCTAATAGACCTTGAGGTCCGATATTACAGAAGATGCCCATGAGCAGAACTATTCTCCAAGTTTTTCTGGAGTCCCTCTCCCTGTTGTTGCTGTGAAACCAGAACAGCCACTGCCACATTTTCTATCCATTGTACATCCTCTGATAGTTCAAGTGAATTAAGTACCATTTTGGCCAAATGACAAATACAGAAAAAAAAAAAAAATGAAGCATGCGTCTTTTTATAAAGCATCATTTAATGTCCTTTGAAACCAATGTAAAGCCTTGCATTGACGTCAGTGAGCTTTCAGTAAGACTCATAACACTGTAAATGTAAATTCTAGATTTCCAGTAGTAGAACTTATGTAATAAAACACATTTTTGATGTATTGAACAGTACAATCAGACTTCCCTTTGATCATCCACAGCAATCTTCTTCTGTGGGTTTTAAAGTGTGTTACAAACGGAGACAAGCATCGTCAGCTTCAATTTACAGGCGAGAAAGAAGAGGCAGGAAGAGAAGAAATTATTAGCAAAGCTGCCTAATACGTCAGTACAGAGATGAGAATATAGCACATGCTTCCCAACACCAAAGTGGGGTCTTATCTAATAAGTCACAGTGATAGAGGATCTAGTTTGTTACTGTGATATCAAAATTATCCTTCCTCTTTATCTTCCTAGGCAGAGCTTTCAGAAGGAATGAACTCCAAAAGCTTCAAGATACCAGTTCCAATCGATATGGAGGATAAAAAAAACCCTAACCAAGCAAGCAAAAAAGACTCCCCGGAAGCCATAAAGTAAAATGAAATGGTGCAAAGTCCCTGTAAAAACCTCACGTGACCTCTGCATGATCCAAAACCAGGCTCAGGTCTGCAGTGCAGTTTCACGTATGAGCCTTACATTTAACTGGGTAAAGGTTCATGAGAGCTATAAATTGGGTATCTCCTGGCTCCTTTCTCCCCCTGTGGGTGGACTCTCTGACCACAGGACACCTTCCATGACATAGCACTATGTCCCTTCTTGCTGAACAGGTCATCTCCGCGCCTCTTTGCACGTTCTCCCAATAGGAGGTGGCCCCCCATTCCAACCACCTGTCATCGTAGGGTAGCCATGGCTCCAATTTCCACACAGAGGTTAACTAGAAGTCAGAAAGAGCAGCAGCTCTGTGCACAGGCTTAGCCCTGC
Source organism: Coracias cyanogaster (assembly GCA_033124195.1). NCBI lineage: Eukaryota > Metazoa > Chordata > Aves > Coraciiformes > Coraciidae > Coracias > Coracias cyanogaster. Next base: position 244,765 of record JAVSBS010003277.1, read on the forward strand.
CCAGCTGTGGGGTCACCCATCCCCATCTTCAGCTCCCCTACCAGTTAGTGGCTCCTCTGTGCCCACATGATACTTTACACTTTAGGCACCAAAGACCTGCCATTGGGCTAGTCAGCTATGGCATTATGCAGCACTCCACTCGGGACTGCTCAGGGTATGCCGGCACCCTGCATGCCATCCAAGTGGGGGAGAAATAAAAAGGAAAAAAGAAAGAAAAAAAAGAAAAAAAATCAGTTTCATATTCATTTCATATTCAATTTCTCATATTGCTGTGGTCAGGTATAACACCATGTACCAACCTTATGGTGTATGTGTGTAAAAAGGAGGAAAGTCTGATCAAATTGTTTAGGTCAAGTAATTACATAATTATTCAGTTTCATAAAAAAATAAATCAGATTTGTTCAAATAAAGCACCCATATAATATCTTACACATTATTTCCCCTGCTCCAAACATGCAGCACTGTCTTGTACCACTGGCAGTGATTTGCAAGTAGTTTGCTTTCCCTGAATTTCAAAGGACAGCATGAAGATAGCAATATCAGATTGTTTGCCAGAAATCCTCATCATTTATGCAAAGAAAAGCCTGATTAATTAATCAGTCTTTATTTAAGCACAGAATTTAAGCACAGCAGAGGAAAGGAAAGCAGAGATACAGAGCCACTCCAAAAGAGACGCTGTAAGGAGTCTTTTTAATGTAAAAAGATCAGTTCATAGCAGTGTTCGAAGTCAGAAGGACTTAAAAACTGGTCTCTATTTCTGTTGGCAGAGCAGTCACTGTTAGGAAAGCTGGAGCCCACTGCTGCGTGTGCATCAGCAGCAAGCCTATTTATGTAAGCTGCCAAGTATTAATATATATAAAATTGCAGTGTGCACAGTTTGTAAACAGGCAGGCAGCGCCGGCGAGCCAGGGACACAAACACGCACACTCTTCATCTCCTGTCCAAGAGGAGTGGGAAACACCGTGTGCTGAACTACCTGAACTTTGCATTCAGAAGCGCTTCCACAAGTCAAATCCAAAGCTGCCAGATAAATGTTCCCTCAGCTGCATCCACGCACATCGATGTGACATCCTGTGGCAGGTTCAGTTAGTCTCAAGCGCTTGCTCTTACCTATGTTTCCCCCACGCAGCGCCACAACTTCTGTCCTTCCCCCACCACCCCAAGTCCTGGGAGAACAGTGGCTGCTTTGTCACAGCGTGCTGTGCTCAAGGCCAGAATGAGCAAGAGGGCTTTATTTTAATCAGCTCCTGGGTTAATTAATATCTTTCCATCTTATCTTGTTTGGTGGTCAGCATTGCACTCCTTTTATCATCTTCCTTGCTGGGGATGGAAGCAGCACCCCAAGCCCTCCTGTTATTTTCTCCTGCTTCCCTGCAAGTGCACAGGTTCTGCCAGGGGCCGTGGGGCATTTCCATGCTGTTTGGTGTGCATCACAGTGCCTTTTAATATTTCACACACAGAATCAGGAACAGCAGTGCATTTTTCTGTGTCACGGGACATATATCACATGGCCAAGCTACTGCTACAGCCCCTCCATCTCCACCAATCTGTATTTCTCTAGGGTGCTGTTATGTTTAATCTTAAAATCCAGTTCCCCTCCTTAGGTATTTCCCACTCATCTGGAGGACCACAAGGAAAAGCTTTCCTCTGTGTCAGAGAAAATCTTTCCTTTTAGGTTTTTGAGATTTGCCTCATCCCAGAGGAGGTCTCAGACGGCTTGGAGACCTGGCTGGCAGCTTCACTGGCATGAAATGCATGAGGATCCTTTACGCAGATAGCATCTAAGATAACACTGTCTGGTTGACTAAGTCTTTCTTAAGAAGGTCAAAATCTTAAACTACTTTAGAGGCTGTTGAGATGCAGCTAAGTGAACTAAAAGCCTAGGGAGCGTGGCTGTGTCCTTCTCTCACTGTGTGGTGGTGATAGGGCCTGTTCACACCTCACAGATGAGCAGTTTTTCCATTAAAAAATAAAAAAGGTATCTGCATTTACTTGCAGCAGCACTTTCATAAGAGCTGCCTAAAGCAATATTAAGACTATGTCTCCACAGAATTTACTAATCATACATAAAATACGCATGTTCTCCTGGGACTTGTTAACAGGGCTGGGGGCAGACGAGGCTGAGACCCCACTTCTTGATGGCCAGGTGGGAAAGGAGCTTTGCCTAGTGGAAAGGCTCAAGAATTGCTGCAGTAACAGGATGTGATTTAATGCTAGGAAAAACTGTATCCCCTCAGTAAATGGACTAAATTTTATGCAAGTAAAACACAGAAAAACCTTACTCATTCTTATGTCACTAATCCATGCACCTCATAATTTGCACAGGGTGAGGGGAGGAGAGGAAAATCAGCACGCTGCTGCTTGCCAGCCAAAACATAACACTGATTTCTTACTACTGACATTTCATTAATTTTCTACAAGACAACAGCAGAGTATTTACTAATGCACACTAAGTCACACACAGACCTCAGCAGGTATTTATTGCCTTTGCTCTTCAATAACGACTATGTAAAACCAGAGATCTATGCATAGGCAGATGTAGAGGCACAGGCTTTTTTGGCATGCTACATTCTAATGGCTGTAATGAAAATATGCCAGTGGCTGTTATTTGGGGACATGATGCCTCTAATTCCTGTATGGTTGAAGCTCAAATATTTTACAGATCAGCATGTAGTGTTTCAACATATTTTAAAGGCAAGTCAGTCTTTCTCTGCATCCTTGTGCCTTCTCTGCTCTTGGAAAGACAGGACAGTCATTATCTCCTCTGCTTTTCCATCCTTCCCTCTACCACAAACAGTTCAGAGGCATTGAGTAATTGAGTCACGGCTTTCTTACAGCTCCCTCCTTACCCACTGTGAGAGTGTACTTTTAAATAAGAGCAAATAATGAAAGTATGTCCTTGAGGAGGTAAAGGAGCCTGCATGCACAAAATGTAGGGTCCCTTGGTCAGTAGAAATACACACAGGCCAAGCCCCACATATCCAACAGACGTCAGATCAACTGAGTCACGCTTGGGGACTTGGTAAGCTTCCACTTCATGAAGCAATGGATGTGCTTTAATTGCCCATTGGCAGTACCCGAAAGGGTGTCTGCATAAGCAGAGGAAGAAAATTAATCAGTTGCTAAACCTTTCCCAGGAACCACATTACCCTCAGACTCAATGATCTCATGTGCATTTTGCTGGCTTTGGGGTTCTTCTTAACAACTCCTGATTATCTTGGTCCTCTTTCCCTGGGAGCACTGCTCTTTTCATATACAGGCACATAATTGTCAAGGCCAAATGTTAACATAAACTCTGTTCAAAGTTATTACTCCATAAGTACACTGTCATTTTATTTTAAAAGTCCCAACACCCACAAATCTGTCTTGTTCCTCCTTAATTGCGCCCTACTAAACTTAAGGACTACAGATAGCAAGAAGGAACTAACAAACATATCCACTAAACAAGCCAAAACAGAAATATTTACCAAAAAGTTCATGAATTATCTTGCCCTTGGAAATTTCGCTACCAAGTAGCATGTGGAAAGAAGATGATAATGTCCTGACGTCACTGCCCCGTTACTTTGTGTTTGGTAGAAGAGTCTCCTCATCTCTTCAGCAAAGAGCAGCCAGCCACCTAAATTTGCTCTAGCCATCTCTCACGCATGGAGCTCCCTCCCACCAGCATGTCTCACCCTACCTAGCAGGGGGAAAATGGCCCGTATTATCAGTCCTGACAGGTCCTGTTCAAGGGAGCCATTTTATACAATACAGACATCAGTGTACTGATGCCGTGGAGCCAGAGGCATTTCAGTTGGCAACAGCACTGCTCTGCTGCCATGAACAGCAAGATCTCCTCCCTCCAAGGAATGGGGAAGAGGAAGACAAGGACTCTTCACTCTGTGGTCATACCCTGTTGTGATCCTCCAGGAAAACACAGTATAAGCTTAGGGGAGCTTCAGCCTGCATGTTTACCTGTTTGGTCTCCACAAAGCTGGGGGAAATGTGGATTCAGGATCATGAGAACTTACAGGAACATAATCAATGCTCAGAGCTCTGCCTAGCCACAGCCAAAACCTCATGTTTTGGAAAAGAATGAGTAATTCTGGAGACATTCCTGAGGAAGCCTGCTTACTGTTTTCCGAAAACAGGGCACCGGTGTATAATCAAGCCCCCAAACCCAGACACTTGAGAGTAGCACACATATTTCTGTCAGGTAGCTCTAAGACAGCTGTTTCACCACAGCTGCTGCTTTAGCCACTTCTAGTAATGCATGCATGAAAACTGATACCAAGTTTCATGAGTTTTAGCCATGCTATAATTCACACTCTCTTGCAATTATTATTTTATGATTTCTAATTGCAAAATTTTGATCCTATTACATCTAATTAGATAACACAATATTATGTTGAGAGTGTAAGTCACACCAGTTGCTGAGTGTTTAGTTTTATATGACATCCAGCATTTTATGAATTTTAATTCCCATTTAATTTCAGTTTTACTCCAAGTTCATGCCACTTGTATAATGAAAGGCTGGATTCCCATTTGCCCTTGAGGCTCCAAGCCTGCAGGTCTGGGGAATGCAGCCCTCCAATAGCAGAGGCAGCATAGGAGCCACATCTCACCATCCTCGTGTCACGGAAGTTCAAGTCAGGAGTGTGTGCAAACTTGCCACAGGGATAGGAGGCCGAGCACATGGCAACACAGACTTTAGTAACTCAGCATTGGAACTTCATATGTGCATGGCATGGCATCTCACCCTCTCTGAGCACCTCCCTTTCCAAGGGAAAGGATCATGAACATCAGGATGTCTTGGGAAAACTCACCATTACATTGGGATGAACTTTATTAGGAGCAGACATTTTCAGGCAAGGTGCAGATGTCCCAGACTCAAGATTGTTTCCAAGTCCCTTTTTAAGCACTGCCTAAAAATTGCATCAACCCATCATTTCCTCTGATGGAAATTCTCATTCCTAACTGCCTATTTTCACCCTTCCCAATCAGTTAGAAAATGCTCTTTCTTGTGCAATCTCAGTCCTAACCTATGTCCTCTTAACCAAGTCCCCCATTCATGATCAACCAGGGACAGATGTGGAGAGAGAACCATGGTTCTGCTTATTATCCAGAAAGCTACTTCTTTTTAAAATGTCTTTAATTTGCTTCATTCAAGATATTTAAGTCAACTCTTTCTCACATCAAATTTTATGCCAACAATTACTATGGCCCAGGTTTGTTTCAGGATTTATGAAAAGGCTTCTATAGATTCTGGCAGCAGATTTGTTTGTTATTTTTATGTAACATTCATAGACTGCAAGTGATCGCTGAGGGTGAGAGCGTTATTGCCAACGAACTTCCTCCGGGCTGGCGGTAGCACAATATTACTTTAAAATAAATAAAAGGAAAGATAGCTCAGTTTCTTTGCCCATGTACACAGACCAAGAACAACAACGCCTTGAAATTAAAACTATGCAAACTGATCTGCCACTCATGATCCACCAATCATTAAATGGCTTACATATTAAACAAACAAACAAACAAAGCCTGTTTTAATGGAGGACTGCAGGTCCCAATCTGCAGCTGAGTTTTACTGATGCTGAAAGCCATTCACAACTGACTAGTGCATTTCACATGTGCCATAGGTATCTCCCAGCTTTCAGTAACTACCCAGCTGGACTGGATTTGGTAAGTGACCTGACACTACAGATGGACCTACCCATTTTCCTTCTGCTGAGCCATCTGATCATCTGAAGCTACAGCATCAGCCCTCAAACTCAAAGCCAAATTAGTTTCTCAGGTAGAAACTTAAAGACCATGCTGTCCACTAGGAAGGGAGATCACAGGCACATGGTACTTCAGGAGTATAATTTGTCAGGTCACAGTAGCTTAAAAGCAAGAAATGAGGTTCAGCTCTTTCCGACTTAGAAGTTAATTTAAGTTATTAATTGAAATTTCAAAACCCAGTGCTGCTATCAGGACTGTAAAGCAGTAAGGATACAAAAACCTCAACACAATCAAGGTGAAAAATGTTGTACATTACATTACTAAAATAATTACCCCTTTATTTGCATTCAAAAATAAATCCTTTAAAGGATTACTGAATAAGCTTGAAATAAAATTAGTCCATCAGCCAGCTTGTATGTGGTTAGGATGACAGAAAGCAGGCTAGCTAATTGTTTATGGAGGATTATTTCTGTGGCATTCAACCTCAGGGTCAGTTAAGGAGAAGATGATGAAGGAGCAAAGCTGAGCAAAATAAACAGCATGAACTAAAAGTAGTGAGGAAAATGTGCTGTTGGTGGACTGAGGTGGGTCAAATTGTAAGCATGACCAATGGTCACCACCGTCCATGGAGTGAGGGACTAAGTAAGCAAGTGATGAAAAGCTGGTGTTAAACATGACAAGGCTTTGAAATCTGGATTTATAAGTAGCCCCTTTCAAATAGATACACAAATTTTGGGTTGAACTGCCAAAATTAGTGAGTAATTTTAAAAGCATGGTTACAGAAAGGCAGACTTATTTTGCAATCACTGTAATGCTGTGGTTTTGATAACTAGACTGGAATCTGAACTTTCACTGGTTTCTGAGTTAGAGTGGGGCTGATAAGGAAGAAAAAAGGACTACCTTTTCTAAGAAATATTGCATTCTGTCTGGAAGAGGGTAACTGAGAGGTCAAATATAATGGGGGAAGGGGGGGGGGAGGGGGGCAGATCTAGAAAAAGAAAGATATTTTTCTTTACAGATTATCTCTAAGTCTCCATTCACAGAACACAACCAGAACCTGGGGAGAGGAGCAACAAGAACCAGGTATGTGGAAGGAGCATCAAAACCTCTGATTCCCTGAGAGCTTCAGCTTCAGGCAGCATTTGCAGGGCTTTTGAGATCAGCAGTTTGAGAGGGTTTCCCTTTGCAGGAGCTTAGAAGCTCTGGGGACTTCAGCCCCAAGGCAGTGAGAAGGAAAATAAGATGCTTAAAAGGAGGTTTACAAACTCATAAGTCACCTCGACTTTGGTAGAGTATATGGAGCTGTAAATGTAGAAGCACCAGACTGTCTCCCCAGCTACATGACTTCCCACCACTGAGTCTCACTGGGGTGAGAAATCATCTCTCTTGGAAAGCTGAGGATGCCCATGCTCCCTTCACTGGGTCACCAGCACGACAGGTAGAACAACTCAGCCGTATTCTCCCCTCTCCTGGCTTCTGAACTTGTGTTTGCTCTGCTATGCCATGTTGAATATTTGGACAAGTTCTAACCAGGGTCTTCCAAGAAACCATACACATCTTTCCTGAGGCTACTGTTCAATGCCCACATGCAGAACATGCCACAGCACAAAGACTCTGTGTCTTCCACTTCCTTAAAAATTTACTCAAACTGCTAATTGCAAGGGTGCTTTTGAGGAAATTAGATTGCTAATGCTGTGATCAAAGGTCTGTAAAATTTTGTTAGCAACTTTCAAAAAAAAATGCTATAAACTTCTACCAAATAATTCAGGAGGCAATCCTTGTTTCATCCATGCAAAACCAAAACTGTGCAAACAAGTAATGAAATTCTGAGATTTACATATTAATAGAGAAATGTTGCTGGAAAATTATTTTAAATTATACCTTTTACCTCATCAGTGCAATTATCTGTATGAAACAAAACAAATGTCCCTAGTAGCTGTCTTGCAAACAAGTAGCAGATGTTTTTTTTAAGAAATAAGAGGTAAATTTTAAGAAATAAGAGGTAAATTACCAACCAAATAATATAGATATTAAAATCCCTTTTTACATACTTTGCCCTCTTCTAACTCAGCCTTAGATGGCAGCTTCTCCACAGGACTGGTTTCATTGTAATTATGAACCATTTTGTTCTTTTCAGCACATTTTCATCTGATTTTCTTATATTGTATTGCAGCTCTTTGTACCAGCTTTTACTGCTTGTTCTCTTTTATCACAGAGAAACCAACTTCAACACACTGCTTTCTTCCTTTCATAATTTTCTTGACTACGTTAAACATCAAGCCTCTTTAATTTAGCACTAATCACCCCTAGTGAATACCTAAATCCTCTTGCTGCATCTCTGAATGACCCAGGACAATTATGCACAAAGACATGGGAGTCACACAGTTGAAAAGATGACAGGAACATTTTCCCCCAGGATGAATTAAATGCTCTGAATTATAAAAGCTGTGTGTTGCCTTTATCTCTAGCCTGGTATTCAGGCATACCTTGATTTCTTACTAGCACCTTGCCATAGGAAAGATACGCTTTCACTCAAGCTCAGTACAAACTTGGCACTTCAGGCATAAGGCTGTCGGCATGGCCAAGCGCTAGGAAAGCAGACCTGAAGAAGTCAGTCCTGGGCAATGTGAGGCCCTTGGCTTTCAAGCCTACGAACTTTGATACTCCCTACTTCTTGAGATGTTCTTTGGCAATTCAAAGTACTATGTTGACTTCAGTTGCATAATACTGTTTCACAAACATATTAATGTTCCTGCTCTCGCTAATAAGCATTCCTATCCCCTTACCACATGCAGCGTCAAGTGCTCTTCAAGTGCTTTCAGGGTGAATCCAAAGAAGTGCACATGGAATGTGCTCCTCAGGCCACAGCTTCCTCTTTGAGAGCCTCCAATCTAACTTCTTCCATCCACACTTTCTGTGAGCAGCACTGAGCCTGAATATATAAGCAATTTTCTCACCTCATTTTACGGGCAAGAACGTTGAGGACAAGAATTAAGATCACACATCAGTATACAAATGTCTGCCTGGCCAGAAGGGGGACCAGAAACAAGGAAGCCTTCCCTGACATAGATGTCAGGTGAGACCCCACATCAGGGAGACCAGCCCCTGCTGTAACCCCTGCACTGGCTGGTGGCCAGCCTTGGGTCAGGACATGCTCCAGGAAAGGGATGAAGGAGCTTGTATCACTCAGATTGGGAACATGGCATTGCTGCAGCCACAGGACCACCATCGGCAGCATAGTTTGTTCCTGATGTTGACTTGGAGTCAACAGTTTTTGGGGGTCCCAGCCAGGCTGGACCCTCACATGGAGATCCAACACTGAATGCTCAGCTCAAACACATGCCCAGAGTCAATAGCAAAGGAGGACTTGCACTTCCCAAGGCTATAAGCTTAAAATACCTGCAATGCCTTCTCCTGCTACTTTCAGGATATCAAGTGAAGGCTTTTTCCAGTAAACATAGCTGAGTACTTCTAGTCTGAGTGCCCCAAAGGGGATCAGGCAAACTAACATCAAGAAGGAAGAAAAGGAATGCAGGCATAGACTATGCTGTTAGAAACTGTAATCTAGAAGGAAAGCTTCACTTCCCTCTAAGTTTGGCATGCTGAAGAGACTGAAGCAGTAGTTTAGGAAAGCTTGAAACTCTGGGTAACCTCCATAAGTCAATATTTTTTAAGAGCTCTCATGAAAGAATATGTTATTATTTTCTATAAAAAGATCTTCACCTCCACATTAAGATCCAATTCAGGGATACATATCTAGTTTCCCCTGCTTTGCAACCACATAGTCTTGGTAGAACAGATACATTGTCAACACCTGCCCTCCAGGAAAGACAGGGCAGTATTGCAAGTGCTGTCAACTGTTGACACATTTTCCTTTCTGAGCCATAGCCCCAAAAAGACTCGTTTAGTAGTGGCATGACTAGGAGTCCATGCTGCAGAATGAACTGCCTGAAGACAATACAAATAAGACACAGGAACCTCTTTCTGCTTCCTCTCTCCCACCAAGGCCAGGCCAGACCCTTCTCCTGTCTGGCTCCAACCACAAGTGAACTCTTGGACTCAACCTGGAAGAGCAGCAGCCACATTTCAGGATCTCAGCACACTGCTCTGACGTCATTAACAGATCTGGGTCACACTCATGACACAGGCAGTGGAGGCAGGCATCATACAGCAGTCATCCCACCGGTGATGTACACAGACCCTACACCAGACCCTGAAGAGGCACCTCCACAGCCTCAGGGTGCTTCAAAGTCTGTAAAACAAACAATGCATTCAGACAAAGCTCCTCTCTCTGCTCACATTTACTATTTGGAGTTACTATTCACTGGGAAATATTGACATACCTTATTGGAAGAAATATCATTTCAAAAACTGCCTGCACCAGGGCAATTAAAAAATGGTTCATTTGCAGATGATTGAAAAGTTTTGACTAAAGGCAAAGCACTTCTTTCCAACAGCAAATTTCTGTCATTTTAGATATGCATTCAAGAGATGAAGTCCCTTTTTGGGGTGAGCAATTGAAGGTCAAATATGACCTTCAAAGCAAACAGGTCAAAGTGACACACTGACCTTATCCAAAGGGTTTCTTTCCAATTATTTTCTAAACAGAAAACTTATTAGAATTATTCATTCCATGCAATGCCTTGCTGCTAATGAAATTAATCATTTTACTAAAGAAAATTATTTTCATTTTCCTAATAAATAAAATCAAAACATCTTATTAAAAAAAAAATCTCATCAATTCATGTTAAAAGAGAATTACCGAAGAACGCAATGGAAATAGAGCAAATCAGCTTTGGATGAGCGCAAAGGGCCCTGACATGCACCCAGTATGGAAAATTTTAGCCCCAGATAGCTCAAGTTCAGCAAAGTTCTAAGGAACTGAAACCTGAGCCTTCTCATGATAAGCACAAATGAGACTAACAAAGCCAGCAGAGTGATGACAAAGTGCCCAAATGCCCTCTGTGAGGCAACAGAATTTAACCTTCACGGCAAAAGGGTTGCAGGGAAGCCAAGATTGTTCTCAGGTTGGCAAAGATGCCAATGTGCTGGACAGCAAGCCTTGTCTCCCAGGATTAGGATGCCAGTTGGACCCAACCAGCTTTCAGTCACCAGGATGCAGCTAGCCCCAGGCCCTCTGTGGGAAGCTGAAGATTCCAGGAGGATCTTAAAACCTTGGACAGACACAAAACATCTCCATTGCCTTCTGCAGGTATCCTACTTCAACCCAGCTCTTCCCGCTGCCCAGAGCGGGGTCTAAGGTGGACTTTTGGCCACGTAGAAACTCTCTTTCTTTCTAAGTCACTATTTCCATCTCTCTGAACCTGGCCAATGATATTATAAAAGAAATGCACGAACAAAAATGATTGTTTTGCTCTAGCCCATCTCGCGGGACCCATTTCTTTCCCTGGCCAGCAGCTCATCTCAAGAAGTACAGCTACCAACTGCCAGAGGTGGTGTTCCTGATTGTCCTCCGCTCAGCAGAGATCTGGCATTGTCCTTCAAACAACAGCAAGGAGGGACTTCACCCAGTTTTCCCTGCATGTGCTGAAAAGTACCGCACTTTTCAGCAAGGTGGTTATGCCTTTTCCACTCTCCAGTCACTAAAAGCTTGAAATTTTTCACCTTAAAGGTGAAAAAGGAAGCAAAGCAAAACACCGTCTCCAGTTGAAACATAAAGGAGAATTTTAATACGTAAAATGTCATTAGTCTGTGGTTGTAGACCATGTGCTACTGAAGGCATCTGGCAGACAGAAACATAGGAGAGATTAAAGAAGCAAAAGTACTATAGTATATTTCCTTGGGATGTTAGGATGATGCAGAAATCCTTTTTCCCAGTTTCTCCATACATGACCCTTACTCTGACAGATTGCACTAAGTCATGGTTCCTCTGCTTCCTTCCTCATGTACATTGTGCGGTCATCCTAGCGAAAGCAAGGCAAAGGTAGCAGAAGTTTATTTACTTAATTCCCTAGTGGTTTATCTAGCTATATCCAGCCCAGTTATCCCCGGAATTCAGCTGGAAGGGACATTAGGTCCAGCATACCCTGGATCAGACAGATTGCAAGGAGCAGCCCTTTGCAAGGTGGTGAGTGGGAAAGGGCTCAGCTCTCACGAATCCTGTCTTGAACCAGGCTGGTACTGATCAAGTAGCTACAAACTGGCTGCCACCATTCAGCTGACAGATTCCCATCACGTCACTGTGCTAGAAGATGATGCTGTCTAGCTGTTCAGTCTTCAAACTCAATAGGATATGCACAGCTAAAATTAGGAAAATAGATGAAGAAAACATTTCTAGTTTTCAGCAGGCATTAGTCTATCCAAACACCAAATCTCCGGCCTGCACAATACTTAGTAACCTGGATACAGGTGCAAAAGACTAAATCCCCATTTGGCAGCCAAAACAGAGGTACCATCACACCTACGCTTGCCCTGTCACCACGGTGCTTGTCTTTGCATGACTTTTCTCCATCCTGTAACACCAGGTAGGCAGCACTCTGCAGCCCACGATGCCTCTGCCCTAAGCAAGAACGTTTCCCAGGTCACTGTCAGGCCCCAGCTTTGGCTTTCTTGTCCCTATAGTCCTTGACTCCAGGCTCCTATTGAAGGATTTCAGGATGATTGCAATAGTACTAAGAGATATTAAAGGCTCAGGTTCAGTTTTCAAGAGTAGCTTGCACTGTCTCTTGGGAGAAATTTTCTGCAAACACAGCTTAGACTGAAGTCACCAAGGACAACAAGAAAACACAGACTTAGCTTGTTAACAGAGCTTGTTATAGCCAGTGGAAAAGCTTTGTGCAGGTGTCCAAGAAGAAAGGGCAAAAAGACAAGAGGGAAACACAGTAGCATGGGCCCTTTGCCCAACAGCTCTCCCTGAATTACATCTTCTGGCTTTAAAGCTGAGGCTGTAGCCGTTTAAAGCCATGCCAGCCACATTCAGGGCTGGTGGGGTCCCACCACACAGGTGTTTGTGCTGCACAGCTGATGGTCACCAGCACAGGCGGTAGACCCATCACCCCCTGAGCAACGAGAGATGGGAGCATGATGGTTCACCACTCAGCAGCATGACCACCTCACTGCAGGACCTGCCAAACCAGCACTCTTACTCAGCATAAAGCTGGGGTCGCAAAAACACCTACACGCACCCTGGTAGTCTCCCAAAACGCTGCAAAACCCCTCACACTCTGGGTCATCTCTGCCATGGAAAGGCAGCCTGGCCAAGTGGAAGTCCCTTCGGGGCTCTGCTGGAAGCTTGTCTTTTCCAAATACGTCGAAAACAGAAGGCCAGGGCTGGATGCAGGTTTGCTGAGATCAGGGCTATTCTGGTGCAGACAGGCTACGTGCTGCTGATAGGGAGGATTAATGAGCCAGGCTGCTCATCCATTGCAATTAGAAACAACGCTACAACTATTTTGGTGCCATTTCTCTGCAGAGTACTCAAATGGCTTATCAGCCCCTTCTATATCTCCATGTAATTGTGGCTTTGTTAAATATAGGACGGTAAACTGCCATACGTATGTGTTGCTCTTCACTTAGACCCAAGGTGCAGAGGACCTTTTGCTAATGCTCATACAGCAACAGAAAGGGGTTTACTGAACAGCACTAATAAGACTTCAGCGTCACTTCATGGAAGCTAAAGTTGCTCTGGCATTTTCAGCGCATGTAGGACAACCAGACACAATACAGTCCCTACTTTGCTCTGGCTTCAAGGAGAAAGGCCTCAACATCTGAAGCTGTAGCTAATCACAACTTTTATCAGCAACCAGCTGAAGTTTTAAGACATGGTTTTGGTACATTAGTAAAGCGAGAGGAGTTTTAACTCCTGGGCTCTGTTCCTCATTCCGCTCTGTGATCACGGACATTCCTCTCATCTTCAGCAGCTGCTAAATGGGAGCGACAACACCCATCTAATGGTTAAGGTCTTGTAAATAACTGTAGAAGCAGGGAACAAGTCTGGGTGATACTCAAGGGGAAAGAGGACTCCCAAAGAAACCCAACCCTGTCTTACAGCCAACATACTATGTTTCACATAGATCCTACAGAGCTGTAAGTATTTTATCTGCTTAGATTCCCTGACAAAGGTTACGTATTCATGACTGTGCACCAAATCCCCAATATGCATCAAAAATTCAGAGTAGGAACTGGGCTTTCTTTTCAAGCTTTCAGAGATTTTTACTGATGCTACATGGACAAGAGTTCAGCTGAGTCAGCTGGCAGCAACAGCCCACCCAGTGTGCTTGAGCTACCCTTTCAGACACAGTCACAGTTCCCAGCCCAGAGGACCCAAGCCCAGAGGAGTTTCTCTTTCTCTATATGTTACCCTCCAGGGGGCTCAATATCTGAAACACAGATGGACTCCACACCATGACCACCACAGCCCTCACCACTCAAAGAGCACACCTGAAAACCGAGGAGGGTTTGGAGAAGGAGCACAAACTGTCAGTGTTCTCCTCAGCACCAATTCGTCTCCCCCAGGAAACGAGTCCCTGCAAACTACTTTCAGTAACTGCAAAAGTTTGGTCTCAGGTGTTGGATACCTCAAAAAAGAGCCTTCAGATGGATGCTAGAGAGGCAGAGCTTTGTTTAGGACTGTCGGACAGACCTTGCAAATGTAAACAGCTCCAGGCAAGCTCCTCAGCACAGCTGCCAATGTCTCAGCTTTTCATGCCAGCATCCTCTTCCATCACCCCAATGGACTTTAACAAATTTACCAGAATATGTTCTTGGGAACGCTGCTGCCTATGCCTCTGACTAGACATTTTGTATCTGCCCAAGCCCTGGGCCACAGAGAGATCTTACAAATCCAGCAGCTCTGTTCAGAGTCGCTGCATCACAGACAAACCTCTGTCCATCCTTATAGCAACTTACTACTCTGCTCTACAATGTGATCTTCTTTAAACGCTCCGCTGGCATCTGCCAGAAGCGCAACTTGATACAAAACCCCCCAGTGCCACACAACTCCTTCATCTCTTCATGACAAATAAATCTTCATGATAAATCCATGCTCTCCAACGTCACCTCTTATATATAGACAATCAAAGAAGCTAAGGTACAGCAAGTAGAAGTGTGAAGACAAGGCATATGAGTCAAATTACACTTAACCTCTGGTTTAGTGCTTTTATCTGTCAGAAATATTTTGTTACACGCTTTAACTTTACTCGCTGACTCACGCTAGGTTTTTTTTAAGTGTTTCTGTACTGGGCTGAACTCTCCCCCTCCCAGATACAGCAATTCTTATCCCCAGGAATAAAACTTCAGGTTATTTGTCCTCATCACTGAAAGGAGCTCAGCCCTGAGGCAGGAGCTCACAGGTTGTGCTCACTCTGACAAACTCACAGCACAGCAACACGCTGAACAGATGGTCACCTCACAGTGGAGGATTTAAGCCAGACTGGATCCAGCCAAATTTGACAGGAGCTCAGACAAATTCTGATGCAAGGGACCATATCTCTACGTACTCCAGGCTCCACAAAGATGCAAAGTGAAGATCAGCCACTGAGGTACTGGCATGATTTCTGGCTGCATGCTGGGTAAGTTTTGCTACAGCTCATTGCACACCTGACAGGCCTCCTCACCCTGGGCACCAGCAGAGACCAGCAAGCTACCCAGCAGGTGATTGCAGTATATATTTTGTCATCCCAACAACGTCCCTTGTTTCTAGTAATAAGGTAGTTGCAAGCTAGCAGGCAAACATTGTTGCAGGAGAAGGTCTCCACCTCTAGCCTCCCTAGGACAGAGATGCTGCCTGAATAATACCCCAATCAAACCAGGAGCCCATCAGGATGACTGAAAACATCCATCCCACTGCAGTACAACTTCAAAATGACTGGCTTTAAATTGCTTTCCTCTAGTCTGAGGAATGACAGTGTTGGAAAAGATGCAGAAGACAGCTAAAGTAAGACAAGGAAGGAACTTGCTCCTCCGCTGCATGCTCCACTGGAGCAAGAGTCCAACAGATAGAGAGGAGATAGCAGAAGAAAACAAACCCTCAACAAAAGGAGCAGCTGACTGAGCTGAGAGATTGAGATTGCACCCAGCACTGGGAGGATTCTGGGGGCTGGCAGCACCTAGGTCTGCTCCTAGGCACAGCTTGAACCACCTCCCTTCGCTGCCAGCAGCAACGTGCTTAGGGGGAAAACTAAGGGCTCTAATCATCAGCTACTAATGCCAGGCTGTGCTGAAACCATTTGAAACTTCCTCATCAGTAACCTCCTCTGTGGTACCTACAGGAGCAGCAGGCAACCATGCCACAGGAAAGCAGATACCTGCTAATGAGACAGCCAGCAACCACTTGTTATCTCTTTGATTACCTCCCTAACTTGGTCAGGAGATAGCATGCTTTATTTTTGTCCTCCCTACTGAAACAGCATCTTCAGTTCCCAGCAGGCTTCCCTGCTGTTGGTACTGCGCATGCTGGGAGCCAGCTCCACCACAGCCGAGCAGGACCCAAGGCCAAAATGCTCCCAAGTCTGTTCAGCACTTTCCCACACCCCTTGTGTCTCCTATCTCAGTCTCGTCAGCTCCTCCATGTGCTTTTAAACACGCCTTCCTACAATGAGTTGTTGGCAGATCTTATGACCATAAGGTAACAACACTGTTCCTACATGATTGCTTCATCTTGAAACACTCCTAGCCTGTATCTGTCAAGTGGGCAGAAGGACCTTTGATTTGTCTTTCCCCAAAGAACGTTAGCATAACATTTGTGAAAGGTAAAGTCATAGGAAACCTCAGAAAATCGACTGCCAAGACAAAAAGAGGGATTCAGTTTGGTCCCTGGTGTGACCCAGAAGAATGAAGCATATGAGATACTTAGCACAGAAAGTTAAACAATCTTGGCACTAAAGTCCAACCTTAAAATTAATTGAACAGTTTTGGCTTTAACAGATATATACAGCAGGTCTTAACACTTTCACACACTAACAGTTCACCATTTGGTAGAGTTCCCAGTTTGTAACGAGAAAGTGGATTCACAATGAGAAGCAGCACTTGCTCCAAACACCCTGCCTAGTTTTGCAAGTTGGATCTCAGGGATCTATTCCCAAGATCTGGGTCTTGAGGGTAATGCTCTCAGAAACAAGCACTCAAGCAAGAAATGGAAAACAAACTCCCAAAGTGGTGAAATGGAAAATAAGTTATAAAGTAATCAGTTCTCCAGGACAGTAGCTATTTTGGCATAGCTCGCACACAACGCTGAAGCTGAGCAGGGAAAATCAGGTCCTGTGCTCACTGATGCCCACACGTGCATCAAAGGCTATCAAGTGATTTTCCTGATTTGTATTTTGTTTTTTCCTGATTTGTATTTTGTCTCGGAGCAGCTGGAAGTGAGCTACAGCCAGGGTAAAAGCAAGGGACCAGTGATCAAGCCTCAGTTCTGCAAGAGGCATGCCAGAATCTTTAAGGTAGAAATAACCTTTCTGGAGGTTTCTGTGGCAGAGCAACACCAATGCCTGCTTAAACTCCTTCACAGCTGTCTCCCCTACCTCTTCAGCCTTGTTTCCTCTTAGAAATGAGGGTAAATATCTTTGTTGTTTTTTTTTTTTTTTGTCTAGCTAGGAGTGTGCTGTGCTCAGATCAGCTTTCTACTGATACACAGGCACATGTTGGTAGCACACTGTATTGTGTACCAGAAAAGGAGGCAGCTCCAACACATGTGCACACAGGCAGGGCTCCCAGGTGGTCTAACACTCTATACAAATCCTAACTGAATTTCTTCTGCCTTCAAGCACAAAGATGTAAAATGATCATTTGCTGGCTTAATAAATTCTGCCTGAAAAAAAATAAATCAGCATCTCTCCCCAGTCTGACACCCCTTGAAGTGGTTCCCAGGCTGCTATTTCCCAGCATTGCCTTCAGTGTGACTTAATCTTCCTGAGCTCCTCTCCTCCAGCCCAGCTCCAATCCCCTCTAAAGGAACAGGTCCACACAAAGGAGAGGTTTGCTAGAGTCCATCCCCACTACTAACAGACCCACAGCAAATTCCCCTCACTCACAATCTTGCCTTGTCCCATCCCCACCATTTCCAAGTTCATCACACTGGAGAGCAAAATCAGGCATTACTTCTCACCATGATGAGCACAAAGACTGACAGGGTTTTGGTTTGTTTTTGTTTTTTTTTTTTTTTTTTCTTTTCGGGGGGGCACAGAGGAGCAAGCCCTCTAAACTCCACGTTCATGCATGCAGCAGCACCGCTCAGCCTTACCAAGGCAAATGCATCAAACCATCTGCTGTCAGTAACTCGCTCCGGGCTGCGAGGGGTATTTTTTGGCTTAAATAAGAACCAAACACAAGAACTTACATGATCCTGATCCAAGGCAGCATGTGGCGGCTTGAGGCTGAACCAGAGAGGACACCATGAATCACACTGGCGTGGCAGGCCCTTCCTCCCACTGGAGATGTTCCCATCAGACCATTTACCACAGGAACAAGAAAAGAGTAGTAACAGGGAAGAGCCATTTTGAATGAAGTCCTCCTTCCCCTCACACTTAGGAGGGCTGTCCCAGGTAGGCAGCTCACACACTCCCCTTGCTGAACAACTTGTTTCCCTGGCAGAGCATCAGCGCTGTGACACCGCTTACGGCCACAAGCGCAGGCTGCAAGGACCAACTTTTCAGCCAGCCCTCAGCCCTGCTGCAGCGGCTTTTGCCTCTCTGGCAAGAAACAAAGATGTTTTCTAGACTCCTCCCTGCTATCAAACGAGTTGCACTTGCACTTCATGAAGAACAGCTGGAGGAGGTTGGGCCGAAATGCAAGGAAAAGGGGGAAGGAAAGGACACCATCTTTGCTAAGGAACCTCCTTCCTCCTGCAGCACAAAGGCTCCCAACCAGCCAACGGTAAGTTCTCTGTCCAGCCACGCTCTCCTTAGCCCCAGAATTGGTCACAGTCCAAGAGGTTTTGCCACCTGGGCAGCACTCATCACCAAGGACATCTCAGTGAAGGGGCCAATGCTGATCATAGAAAATAATTTAAAAAAAAAAAAATCAATTGCAGTAGAAAAATAATTTAATAAAGGGATAAGTTTCAAGAAAATATCTGTATAGTAACAACATTTTAAGTAAAATGTCCACAAAAATATACATGTCTAATGTGATTATACATAAGTTTTCTGACAGGTCCTGTTTTAAACTTGGTTCAGTCCATCTAGGTTTTCATCTAGGAAAAACCTTCACTCCTTTCAGACTTCCTGGGATGTATCAGTTTGCACAACAGAATTATATCAGAAATGTTTCCTAACTCATTTTAGGCTCATACAATAAACTTCAGGGTTGGTAACGGTCGAGAAGAGATCAGGTTATATCATATAATTAAAAAAGTAAATACAAACAAAGCAAGCAATAGTCAGCTGCCTAAGGGACATTGTCAGGCAGAAACATCAGCCCTACAATACACACCACACTTAACACTGACACAGCTGGAAAAGGAGGGGGATGAAGATGAGCAAGAGGGGAATATCCCAGGAGGAGGATTCTCAGGAATTGTGGTAATGCTAAAGGAGGGGGCTATAAAGAAGCCAAGGAAAAGCACACACGAGACCAATGTATTTCTAGAAACAGGACAATTTTGTAACATAGAAGATAAACTAATTACAGAAAGATGAAAAGGAATCAGTGGAGAATGTTTATTTCTTATTTTTCCAAATGCCTACTGAGCTGCAGAAATAACAGGTCTATCCCAAAGAGCCCTCATCAATAGTGCCGAGTCAGCTGAACAGCTCCCACACTGATGCACTTTAAGGAGAGAAAAATCCGGTTACAGAAATTGAAGGATGCAAAAGCACAGTAGAAAATAAAGAAAACATATTCCACCAGCAGGACAGGAACAAAACACTGAAGAGGAGATGCCAAACAAGATATATCAGTTTTATCAAAGGGAGATGTACACTGCAACAAAAAAAACAGAACAAAAAGAAGAGAAAAAAACCCAACCCATAGAAAGAAAATGGAAAAATGCTAAAGAAATAAAAGGACACACATTTTCCAAAAGA
Source organism: Coracias cyanogaster (assembly GCA_033124195.1). Lineage (NCBI taxonomy): Eukaryota > Metazoa > Chordata > Aves > Coraciiformes > Coraciidae > Coracias > Coracias cyanogaster. The sequence goes on from JAVSBS010003277.1 coordinate 264,447, forward strand.
TTTTCTGTTTTATAATCAAATTTCTTTTTACATAGACAACTGAAACACACCAATATTTTGTGCGAAAAATATTTTTAAATAAACTTTGCTCGTTCAATTTTTGTACATTCTGATATACATATGTAACAAGGTTTATGGCACTGTAACCAGGATCAAAATCATATAAAGGAACGAAATAATTGCTCTCATTTATCCCTTCTGAACCAAGCTGGCTGCCACTGTACTATTAGACTTTAAAAACTATTATCTTATTATTAGTGGGCAGCCATCTCTAATTGGCTTGAACACTCAAAACAACCCCCACATTATTATTGCACAAGAAGCCAGTGAAGGCATATGGCATAGAATGATCAAAGTTCCCTACTGTTAAAACCTTACACCCCAAAATAGAAAAATAGAACTGGAACAAGAAACACGCCAAATAAACTTTTTTTTTTTCCTTTCTTTTGTTTGAGTCAGGAGTGTGAAAAGTGCCTCGCAGACTTAAGCTGCTCTGATTTCCTTTGCATTGGTGAGCATTTTGCTATGTTATCTTTAGCCTTTGCAGAACGAAGGCCCTTATGTTTCAGGGAGGGTTTTTTTTTTTCCTGCTTTATTTTGGCTGTTTGTCTCTCGTCTTCAATTTAGGTTTCTTCAGTCTATGAACCTGCACAGACTACTTAGCCATAAACTCTACGAGTAGCTGGAGAGAAGGGAAAAATCAAAATAAAAAAAAAAAAAAACGGAGCCCAATATTTCTTCTTCTTGTTTTGATTTTTAAAAAGTACTCCTTTTGCTCCAAAGCCTCCCTGCTCTGCCGGTGTCTGGGAAGGAAATCACAACAGCATCCCAAACACGGCGAAGTTCTTGGATCTTTTAAAAACCTTTCCTTACCAAAAAAAGGTTTTTATTCACAAAAATTTTGCCACAAAACTCCCCTTGAAAGCTAAAAAGAAAAACCCACAACCCACCCGTTACTGCCCCAAATCAGGTGAACAACAGGTTAACCCCTTCATTGACCGTCTCCTCGCAGCTTCACCATCACACAACAGTCTCTACGCCAATCAACTTTGGTGTGAGAATTCGTGGTGTAACACCGTTATTTAGATCTTCTTCGAACTCCAGTAACTGCCCCATAAAGTTAAGGTTAGGGGAAATGATTGGTCGTTTGCCTTTTACAAATTTATAGGCATCCGTCATGGTCATTCGCGTGTGCTTCATTAAGTACGCGATAACTATGGTGGCAGATCGGGAGACACCAGCCTGGCAGTGGATGAGGAGGCCTTTTCCACACTGATGAGCTTCCTCTGGAACACAGAAAGACAGAAGAAAGTAAGACTTTTTGCAAGTTTGTAAATCAGAAAAAGCTGAGTGCAATTGAGAGTTTAATGTGAAAGGTCCCCCTTTTTGTATTTTTCAAAAATGCTAAGCACAGCAGCATCTCCTCCCCTTCTTCTCCAGTCCACCTTCCTTCAGGCTTTCAGAGTTACCAGACATGAAACACAGGCCAGTCTAACACTGAAAATTCTCACGTTCACTTTTATCTTTATTAGACAAACTGCACATTAAGAGAGTGCTGCACTGCTTGTGTGCTGCCAGGGAGCATATATTTAGGAGGTCAAGGTCTATGACAAGGCAGGTCAGGCTCAATCTCCACCTCTGTCAAAACACCACTGTGTTACATCAGCGTCTCAACCTCCCTGTCTTTCAAAGCAGGGCATCACCTTTTAAAAAAAAGGTATCTTGAGATTCTATTCATAACAACACATGTTTCAAAGTCCTAGTCTTCGAGGCTTTTACAAAGCTACTCTTGAAATGAGCTTCAACAGGGCACCCTGCTGTGGCATATCTGCAAAAGCAGGAGCTGGATCCAGTTTGTACCTCAGCAAGACTTAAGAGCTGGTAAGAGACTTCAAATTCCAACTCCTGCATAACAAGTTCTGTGTGTTTTGACTTGGTCACCTTCAGTGGCGTGAAAAAGGGATTTGCCATCCCTGTCTGTTCACAATTGAGCACAGCATCGGCATCGTATTCTGCTGAACACTACCCCTCCCAGAGCTTCTCTGGGAGCTGCAGGGCAAGAATGAGGTGAGGCGGTAGAGAAATGACAACACAATCACACACATGCTCTCCACCAAGATACATCACTTAGAGGGATGCAACCTAGGTAGGGTTTAGAAAGGAGAGTACCTGGAACTCCATGCTAATAGGGCATGAGAAAGAGGAGAGTCACTACCATACCATCCTCACCTCCCACAGTGTGCTTCTAAAACAGGAGATAAAACTTTCAAGATGCAACACCTCAATCTATTTCTTTTGTTTTAACCCACAGGAGGAGAAGCACGAATTTACTTTCCACATTTTGGCATTAATCCAGCCCCACCAAGAGTATGGTTCATCACACCTAACATGCTCAACCTGTATTGTGAAAGCATAAATGAAGCCAACTTCCCTCTAGATACTTTGGCCAGTTAGTATTTCAGAAAGCTGAAACTCTCTAACACATTTTGACACGCTTTCCCACAGAGTTTTTGATGATTTCACTTCCCATGGCTTTAGTCTTAGCTAAACCTGGGTTTGGTTATGATTTTTTTTAAGACATATTTAAAGAAACATAGGCCAATGATCTGCTTTTTAAATATTTCCAAATCTTCTCAAATGCAATTTAAAGTTTACCCTGAGGAAAGGAAAGCTTTGACTAGTTACTTCCTCAGCTGGCTAAATTTACTATGGAGAAAAATTCTCAATGGAGGAATATTTGTTTATTAAAAACAAAAACAGACCCTCAAGCTGTAATTATTGAAAAGGAAAATAAAATGTGTTCTGAAACACTTTCTAAACTTTTTCATAGCAAGGCTGCTTTCTCTGCCCTTGGTCAGGTCACAAGCCAAACACTATCTTTTAGAGGTTTTGAAAGCTCTAATCCTGCAGTTCATAGGGATGCTGAAAAGAGAAATCGCCCTCCTACTTCCAAAGGACCTCAACAGAGCTTTGCAGTTCTTAATGTAAGCTTACCCTTACTGCAACTCCCCATCTTTGAACTAGAAGTTTAAGGATTTCTTGACCCAGCATTTCCTCCTAAAGGAGCCAAGAGTGGTTCCCTCTCCCCTGCCCTGAGAGAGGGCTTCCCTTCACCCAAAAAGGTGAATTCACCTTCTCATGCATCTAGTCATCAGCAGTGTAGGGAGCTGACAGCACTACTGGTAGAACCAGGGTTAGGTTAGGAACACTAGGGAAAATTTGGGTTTAAGTGTAGACCTTTGGTACCCTACACTGTAGAGGACAAGCCCAAGGGCTCCTGGTAGAAGCTCTCGGTGATAAGACTCAAGCATTAATGCTGCACTCCATCTGAACTGCAGTGTAAGCAGTGATCTGCCTATTCACCTTCACTGAAGTAGCCTGGCTACAGACTGCGTGCCAACTGAAACCCAGCTGGACTAGGCTGACGGGCTGCCTGCTTCAGAGCAGCAAGCCCCTGCCCAACCACACAGCAGGGGCAGGTGGGCTCAGAAAAATATGCTGAGCTTGGACCTCCTGTCCTGGGACCCAGTCCCACAACTGGGGCCCAATCGTTGCTTAGCCCTAGAGCACCTCCACAGAGCGAGCACAAGCAGGCTTGAGTTTCAGGAGCTCTGTACCCACACCCTGACTCAAAGGCCATAAACACTGATAGTTTGAGGGCAGGGAGGAAGACAGCTCTGCAATAACTTCAGCACGGGGTCAGCTAAAGACCCCTAAAGCTAAAGGCTGGGACACAGCACAGAAGCACTCTTCCTTTGTCTAATCCTTCACTATCGAGAGATTGAAGTATTGGTAAGAGACAAGGCCTGCCTCAGTACACCTCTCAGGACATGTACTTGTGATGGGAAAGCACAAGATGACATTCACTATAATGCAAACAAATGTGTCCACAAAGATATACTGAGGGACAAGGGAAGGTTCTCAAGAGCTTTCAGTATCTCATGCTAATGTCTTTACTGACCAGCTTGCTTAAAGAGGCTGTCTGGCTTTAGCCTAGACAACCAACCAGAGCTGAGCACACCCCTAAAGTTGGCTGAGGGTTGTGCTGTGTGGATCACAGCAAGGTTCAGAGGAACATGGTTAAAGTTGCTGGGTCATTTATTCAGCAACCTTCCAAACAAGCTGCATGTCTATGACGAACTCTCACACAGCCTACAAGGTTATAGAGACTTAATAGAACTTTTCATCACAACCCACTCATCCACACATACACTCTGAAGTTGTAAATCTAATAGTAGAAACAACTGAAGCGTGAAAGTTTGTCAGTTTTATCATTAAGTTAGGAAAGACTCAGCCATCATTAAAAATAGTTACTATGAAAAATTGGCTGGAAGCCACCATAGAAACTAAGAACACAAAGGAATCAAGGAAAGGGGATGACAAGTGTCTCAGGTTTCTGGAGTATCCTGAATTTGGAAGCCTGGAGGCAGGCATCACTATCAATAGATTAAAAAAAAAAAGTACCCCCAAGCTACTTAACTGGATATGCCAGAGATGAGAATGAGTAGAAACATGAGGTGCTCAGCATCTCTGACAACCTAAACAAAAGTAAACATGGCCTTACGCAGCCTTCAGGGTAGCCAGCGAAGCATAAAATTCACTCTAGGTTCTTACAACAGGTAAAAAACCCAAAAGGAGTATTTCCAGTCAAGGATAATTACCAATGAACTCAAAAGCCTCTTCAAAATACTGCCTGAGATTCTGCTTGTTGCTGTCAGTGGCTGGGAGCCGCTTGTAGTTGAACATGCCTTTCTCATAATGGTACAGGGGCAGGTGGGTGGTCACATTGATTACGTAGCCTATGTTCATCCTCTGCATTTTCTCCAAGTCCTGAGCATCATGCTCATTTCCAAGGAAGAGGAAGGGCAAGATGGGGGTGAGCTCAGCATTCTCGATGTCCGGCGTGGTAGGGATGGACTGAGGTAGTGTGAGGGGCACGGCAGATGCGCCGCCCCCACCTCCCCCCTCCGGGCATTCTTGCAGCTGGAGGGAGTTATCGCAGAGGTTTTCATGGTTCTGCTTGAAACCGCTGAGTCCTCCTGGGAAGAGAGACCAAGCAGATATTTTGGTTAGACACCCTGAGGTTGGCAATGCTTTGGATCAACCTTTCTTCAGAGTACACACTGAGGCCACCAGAACTGGTGCTGGCTCTATTGTCCTCACCATCATGGTCATGGTGACCAATGCTGGGCATGGCCACCAACAGCAAGGGTGGCACGAATCAGCAGCACACATTGTCCTCCCCTCCATGAGGCTGGCTGTGCCAAGGAACAGGCTTCCAGACAAACAAGCATTTGTGAAACATCAGTGTTCTGGGGCTGCCCCACCTACGAGGTCGTGGGAAGAGGCAAGGGGAGGGAATGAACAACAAAAAGCATTTTTCTGAGAATGAAAACATCACCAAAACTATGAGCAAAGGGGCTAGTGGCACAACAAAACAGAGCAGCAAGCCAGCTGGGACAGTTTTTTAGCTCGACCTGTCCATAGTGATTGGCTTGCTGGGAGCAACCCTGCAGGGAATCTCCCCCATCCAACACCCCGAGGAGAGGTGGGTGCAGCTCGTTGCTCCACTCTGGGGAATGGTACCCATGCATCTGTGCGGCCAAACAAAAGAAAAACTGCTCCCCGTAACCTAACAGCGACCGAGGTGCTCACAGGCAAACAGGCTCAGAGGCAAACAGCTCTCCTTTTTCTGCCCCAGTTGTCCTAAAAATAACTCTTGCTAGATATTTTCAGGCATTAATATGGATCGGGAAATGGATCTGAGGGGGAAGGGAGAAGTCACTTTTTTTGGCTTGCGCCTCCCCTGGCTCTACTGCACGTCTTGCTGGCTTTTTCAAGCAGCATTTTCCCTTTTTTTTTTCTCTCAGGAGGGTGGCTCCACAGAACTGGGGCGAGAAAAGCAGACCTTCTTTCTACACCTCATTCAGCAATTACATCAGCCACAGGCTCCCCACCTGCCTGGTTTCCATAGCGATTACACAAAGCACACAATGACATCAGCTGGCATGACATCAGCTCTTTGAGCGCAAACAATACAAGAAGAACTACTTTGTGTAAGGCCTACGGTTGGAGGCGGCGTTCCTGGGAGCCGCTGATGTAATGCTAACAGGTGGCTCCTCCAAAAGAAAAAGGCGGAAAGGGGAGAAACGCAACAATCTATTCCCCCCCAACCTCACCCGCAAAAATGCACGTTTATGATGTACCAGGAGATTTGGAGTCACGCACCGCAGCAAGATGGGCCAAGTGTTCAGACTCAATTGCGCTTTGTTAAATGCAAGCCAAGAAAGAAAGAAAAAAACAAGAATCCAACCCAGCAGGGGGAAGAGCTACACTAAAGTTACTAGAAAGAGCTACAGTAGCCAAAATAAATGCTGAGTGTCACCATCCTAATAGCATTATTTAAAAAAAAAAAAAGAAAAGAGGTTATGTATCTTTTCCATGCTGTTTCACAGTGCTCTAGTGAAGGAAGACTTTAAACCAGTGCAAAACATGCTGTCATAAGGGCTCTGGATCAGACACAGCAAAGGGCTTCAATGCCTGCATCATGAGTGCTGCAGCTCCAAATGTCCACACAACTGTGCACAAGGTGGGACATGCAGCCATGGGACCCACCCAGGGATCATCTCAATGCCCTGTGTAGTACTAGTTGAGCATGAGGCATCCAGACTAGGTTGCAACCATCTGAGCCCCTGTAATACAATGTCCAGACTTCTGAACTTCACACACTGCTACTAACTCATTTTCCCAGATATCCTTGAATTGCCCACAAAATGCAGACTATCTCCCCTGCCTCAAAAGCATGCCCATGTCTTCAGCAGTTTCTGCTGTTTACAGGACACAGAGCAAACAGATCTGCCTTAAAGATCTCTACTCTCAAAGTTGTTACAACAGGGGAGCAGGATGGAAACAAGAGCAGGATGAATACCTGTGTCTGACTGTCAACTGCACCACTTGGCCTTGACAGCATCTGAAGTCTTCTCAGTCTACTCCAGAAAACAAAGAAGACTAATGACCCCAAGCTGAAGATATTAGAAGTCTCATCCAAACTGAGAGCCCCAGCTTAGAGTCTGGGTCTAAAGGCTAAGCCCTAACCCACATTCCTGTTCTGCATAGGCTTAGATATTGCTGGGCATGCTAGGATTCCCAAGAAAACCCCTAAAAAAAAAAAAAAAAAAGGTTGGTTTAGTGATTCCAGAAGCAACACTAATTTTTCACCTCCTCTGCTGCCTTCCGGGAGTAAGCAGCAATGGGCAGAGGTAGGATCCCATTGCTTCATCATTCAGGTGCAGACACACTGATGGCGTGGCAGACACCATCCTGCTTTACCGGCCACCTTGTAAGATACAGCAGAGCTGGAGAGTCTAGAGCAAGCACTTTCCTCACCACCTACATCCTCTTTGCATGGTTTCTGCCTGCCCTGTTGGCCAGAAGACACTATTACTCCTGTTACAAAATCTTCTTCAGCATGACCTTTGGTCCAGCAGACGAGAAGAGGGAGAGGAGGACAGACACCATTACATTGTGCAGAGCTCCTGTTATCACTGCACCCAGAAGAGATCAAGAGGTGCAGGACACCCCCAGCACTCCAGGCAGGAATATCAGTCCAAAGGATGGAAGGTCACTCCAAATACACCACATGGAAGATTCCTAAACAAGCATAGTAGCACAACATACAACAGCTTCTCACACAATTTCTTTCCTAAAATTGAGTGAAGAGGTCATGTTTTCTATGTCAGCCCACATCTCCTCCCTCATGTGGGTAAGGAGCTAAAAAGTCAGTTCAAGACGTATTTAAAGTACCATACCCAAGCAACTCTCAGAGAAAACGCCCCTGAACCAGCATGTTACTAGGAGAGGATTACCAACTTGAACTGTCTCAGACATGAGCAAGAGAGGACTAGACAAGAACACTGCTACCCAGCAAGGATGCAGCAAGATGCAGTCACAGAAGGAAGCCAAACTCTAAAGCCAACAGCAGGAGCTTAGCTTGGATCTGCACTGCCGTACAAATCACGCAGGTCCTAAAAAAGGATCCAGACATCTCATGAGTTCTGCTCCCTTAATCCACACTCACCAGACATGATCCTTGTTCCTAGCTGACTTAGGAGGCACTAGTGTAATTTAAATGGAGCTCATGCATGCATAAACTTTAGAAAAACCTGAGCATTAATGAGACCCAAAAAGGTCCAAGCAAAGTTCACTATAACCAGGGTTAAAGAGTGACGGACTTTATACATGAAGGTAAATACAATATACAGGGTATTCAAGTGCACCTGCTATTTCAGCATTTAAAGTCTTCTTGCAGTGGGGGAGAGGAGGTGGGAGAGAAGAGGCTGTACCTGGAGAACAGGCCAACACACAGCTACCGCAAGCCTGGTCTAAGAGTTGATTCATTAAACTCAGCAAGCACTGAAACATATCACTGCTACTGACAGCAACTGCAGATCACGAGGAAGCTCAATGTATAGACACAGAGACCCCACTCACAGTTGTAACAGAAGCTGTTTTGTGGTTGAAGCTGCTCAAGCCTTCCCAAACCTGGGCCATGAAGGAAGTGTTACAGAGGGCAGTAACAGGGAGTATGGAGGAGAAGCGTAACCTGCAAAAGTCTCTCACTAGCACGAAAGCAAGCTGCATTTTAAAAGCAGCTCTTCAGCTGTTATTTACAGTACCTAAAAAGCCTTCATTACATACAGGCAGCCTAAGCAGAGAGGCAATAGAATACATCCACCAGGAAAGATCATTAGCATGCTCAGCAGCACAGTTAGAACAGCCATGAAGCACAGATTCAGCCACGTAGTCAGCTTCAGTAGAGAAACCAAAATGCCAGCAGCTCGATAAGCCACTTCTACAGAATGTCATTCTTCTAACCTCTCTTCTAGCTTTAAACATACCACATAACAAAGTATGATGAAAAGCCTGAACCATCTAGCCAGCTTGACACAGCCCACGCAAGGATGTGGAGAACATCTCAAGTGCTTTTGTGCACACTCTGCTCCAAAACAGCTGCTAGGCAGGCTTTCATTGGGGCTGAACATACCTTGAATGAAGATGGACACTCAAGGATGCCCAGTACACTGGGGAACCCAACATATTTCTTCCGTAAGGAAATGAATCAATGAAGCAGGACCCTTCACAGCAGATGGCCTTGCCTGGTATCTAGTGGAACACAATAGAAGACCAAGGGCTCTTGTTCACCACTGATGCAAGAGCCAGATATTTTTGCAGTTATCAGCAAGTGACATCTTCCAGCATCCTGCCCTGCCAGAACAGTTAGTGAGTGACAACAGACTTGGGTTTGTCTGAGACCTCAAAACTTTTAGGAAGTTCCAAGTCAGCACCAGACATGCTCCAGCTATTCACACATGTTCTTTACAGACATCTGCCCATAAACATCTTACTTAATGCTCCTCAAAATCCCCTACTGAGCAGCACCCAGGCAGCAGGTGCACATGGATTTCCCAGCTCCCAAGCCACCTGGGAGCCCAGGGCTTGCACCAGCACCATGAGGCCAGGTGAGCAGCTGGACAGGAGCCAGAGCAGCTCTGAACAAATGAGAGATGACAAGCAGCACGGTGCTTGAATAAAAACGATGCCAAACATGGTGTCTGTCATTTGCTATCAGAAGAGGGCATATATGATGCAAAACAGGCACAAAATGTACAGCAAGAGCTAAGCAACCAGCTTTTACAAGGGACTATGATCTTGCAGTAGAAACAATTGTCTTCAAACAAAGCAAGAAAAACAAACCTTACCTGCACACATTTTACACATGGGGTTTTTCCTTTTTTTTTTTTTTTGTTTTGGAGGGGGGGGGGGGTGGAGCGGGGGGATGTTTTGTGGGTTTAGGATTGGGTATTTTCTTACGAGAAGATTGAGAATTAAAGCACAGGGAGTACAGTAACACCTGACCTCCTTCTCCATGTGTTCTTTGGCACCTCTTTCAATCATCGCTGCTGCTCTATGACTGCTTGACTGTATGCAAACTAGGATGTGGGTTTACAACATGTTTTGGTAGATTTCCAATGTTTCCTTTCTGGAAACAGGCTCTTACCCACAGTAAAGGGGGTAAGTGACCTTGTTCCCTCTACAGTGAGGGAGCTTATAGAGAGGTAGTAACCATGAAATACCATAAAGCAATACCTTTGCATTACCTCATCAGCATGGCCATACTTTGTTCTCAGCGTGGCAGGTACTGGGTGTTCCCACTACGACTACAAACAGGAACATATTTTTATACATGACAGCCTGCAGATGTGGGATCCACATTTAGACAGAACACGTGGTGCTGGGAGACAAACAGACCTTTTATACAGCTTTCAAAGCTGTCCAGGCGGATTTCTGGATCTGCTCATCCTCGATTACAATACCACAAAGCTATCTCAAAAAAAATAAAACCAAAACACACATGCACAGGAGCAGTAAGAGCAGAAATCCCAGGATTTCTGCTGAGAAGAGCTGAGAAGTTATCAGGAGAAAAAGTTATAAAATAACTTCCCTTCCTCTTGAGTTGCTGGGCTCTTGCAGGGGGAGCAGTAGAGAATTTGGCGATACTGGGGTTCTGGCCACCAAAAGCTTCACTCAGGAAGGAAGCCAAGTTTTAAAACATCCACTCAGCATGTGCCCTGTCATTACCAACACAGCAAACAGAGCCCCTGTGGCTGCGTTTGAGCGTGTTTAAGGTTGAAATGTTACAGTGAGCATTTAGGGCACAGGACGGAGTTTTCCAGACAATTGATGCATATCTGTTTAAGATGACGCTTTGAATTTATGCAAGTACAGCCTGTTCCTTTAAACCTGTGACCTCATTTATTTACATTACCGCAGAAAAGCACTGCCAGAAGCAACAGCTGATGACAGTCTCATGTATTTTTCCACTAAGACAACAATTAAACTGCTCCTGTGTTATTAATGAACAGATGACTTTGTGTCAAGTTAATTCAAAGTGCAGGATGCCTTAAGGTTAAGCAAATATGACTCCAGTGTGTGAAAATAGAAGCCAGGTACTGCCCAGATGCTTTGCTGTGCCCTTCCTCAGCCTGGCAGGAGGGTCCAGGACCCATGGCCACCCCCTTGCCATGCCACCACCAGTTTCCAGAAGTCCTGCTGTAGGGTGGCATTGCTTTAATGCCAGCATTCGGGCTGCTCCTGTACCATGGCCAGGGCATGCTATAGGCTGTAGGACCATGCTTGAGTGAGATGCACTTACCTTTGAGCACTGTGCTTGCTTATGTTTTTTCCTCACTGTCACATATTCTTCCCCTTCAGCTCAGGCTACAGTCCTCACCAGCTTCAGAAGGCAGGGAGCATTGCCTGCCTTGTGTTGACCTTCACACTACAGGTTTACAGAGGGCTGAGGCTGGTTGAGCTTATTTGGAGGCAATGTCTTATCCCCAGGTTACATATCTATGGCAGGAGTGATTTCCCCATGCAAGGTGAACCAGTGAGCTCCAGCACAGAGATGCCCCAAGGGACACTGCTCCCCTCTGACACAGATACACTTTCATAGTGTCAAATCCATCACAGCTTGCTTTCTGCCACCAAGGAAGAAGGAGCTCTACAGGTTGAAGCAGAATTCAGCCAGTATAGGCCAAGTCCACTCCCAGGATGTGGGCAACCACCCAGATCATCTCTTTATACCACCAACCAACACAGCCACAGCTGCAGAAGTTTATGGTTGTGCACTTCTTGTGTCTGGGCCATAACCAAATCAAAAGGCCCACTATCTTATCTCCAACACCACCAGATGACATGGAAAGAGTAACAGAAAAGCACCTAATGCTTCCTATTTCTTCTGCAGTAGTCCCTTAGGCTCAAGCAAGGGTAGGTCTGTTAGGTACCAAAGGCATGAGCAAGGAAGGCATGGAGGCACTGGGGTTGCACCCGTCCAGCACAAAAGCTAAGACCACCTTTCAGTGGAAGATGCGGCTGTCACACTTCCCCACAGCTGCTGCTGGCACCATATTAGCCATAGTAAAGATGGTTCACAGTGCATACTGGGGATCATTCTCTGTTCACCCTGTGGTACTAAAAGAAGGGATGCTCAAATTTCCTGAGCACCACAAGACAGCCACTTTCCTTGGCCAAGCAGGTGTCCACTCATTCTGGCAAAGAACTGCGCTTCCCACACCACTTCTAGACCAACTGGGGCTAATCCAAGCAGGTCACCGTAAGAGTGTTCCTACTCTCCAAGACAGATGTCCTTCTCCTCACCACAGCTGCTGCTATGCAGTACTCAGGGCTTGCCCTCACTGCTGCAGAAAGCTCAGCATGGTTGAAAATATTGTATTTGGCTCACATAGCAGGAAACCGAGATGAGAAGGGCAACTCCCTTCTGTCAAAAGGGGTGGGGACCTATCAGACCACACTCACCCAGGTGACATTACGAGTTTCTCCTTTGATTTCAAGAAAACTGTGGTTTGGTATATTTTTGATTTTAAAACACTTGAAGGAGATTTATGTGAGGTCAAGCCCACATCAGAAACAGGGGAGCCCATCCTTCTACAGTACAAGACCACAGTGACACCAGGACTGCTTTACACACTACCATTCCTGCTGTTAAATAGGGAAGAAATAAAAAAATCCACCCTTTTACATGAGAATCTACATTTACCTCAACAACCCACACTGCCCCCTTGTTTTCCAAAATCAAAGGCATAACTCAGAACTATTGCTACTAGTAAGTAGAACAGGTCTGACTTTCTGGTTCTGCAAGCATATTTCTCATCTGTCCACAGGAGGTTCAAAAGACCCATCACAGGGTTTCTTTCCCTGTTGCCCACACGGCACTCAGCATCAGCCTTGCCACAAAAGATTAAGCTTTAAACAAATATGAAAAAAAGTAAAAGTAAACACAGTTCACAAAGAACAGCTTCCACCTCCATACACTCAATCTAATCTAGTCAGTCTCTCTAATTGAGCTGCCAACGGCACTTCAAAAAAGGCAAAACCCTGCATTCTGGAGAACTTGCAAGGTCAGGTTTTTTCCATGTGGGAACTATCCCAAGAGGCTGGTTTGTACACAGATCCTGGCCTAGAGGAGTTACAAGCACATCCTTGACACAAGCGCTTTGAGGTCCCTTTAGAAGTCAAGAGCGTGACACCAGATAAAGAGGAAAGGTTTCCCCTCAGCATCGAGGCATGTGCGTTTGCATGTTATTTCTAATTCAATCTCACTACGGCTCACACCCCTTGCCTCCGCACATCCTCTCCCACTGGCCTTTACAATCCCTGGGCTCATCTACTTTCATTTTGTACTTTGACACCATGCACAGCGCAGTTGACTGTCCTAAGGACATGAAGAGAGGCAGGAAAGAGGTTGCTGAAAGTCCCTTCCCCTGCCAGGCTGTCCCAGAGACACTAGCTCTGTCCAGCTCTACTCTTGGCTCCTCCTGTCCCATCACCACCTGCTCTCAACCACATTGTCACCCTCAGTGCCTCCCACATCTCAACAGAAGATGACTTGCTTCTTTCCACTATCAGCTCTCACTCAGTCACTTCTCTTCTGAGTATCACTAGATCATCCAAATCAGTTCCAGTTAGAATTTTCTTTCTTTATCTTTCTTGGGATTTCAGTTTGGGATTTTTTTTTTGTCTTAAATTTAGTTTTCCCTCAGATGCTAAGATTTTGGCCCAAGTCACCCATGCAAATCCAACACATCCCTCCCCCTACCTTACTCACCAGCTTTTCCAAGAGATGCCACTAACTTTTGGACTACTCACCAGTCTGTCCAGAAGCCACTGCATATAATTCTGGATGACATCTCTGAATTCAAGACAGTGGTTCCAGCTTGTAACTGGAAATCCCCCTATGCTAAGTGACTGCAGAGTCTGCCCATTTGAAAGAACAAGAGGAAAAAAAAAAAATATTCACAGAAAAATACACCACATGACAGTATTCTTCAAAGCACTGCATTATCCTTAGGGAGTGGTTGAGAAGGTGAAAGAGGAGAAGGCCTACTCTCAATTTTGGTACATGGATTAAAAATACACAAGAATGTAATTAGCAATAAGACAAGAAACCCCATATCCCGAAGACACCATGGTGACGATTCTGCAGCCACAGACAAGGGTTGGACTTACCCTCCCTGGAGGGCAAGCATTTATAGCAGAAACTCAAAATCAGACACATTACAACTTCTCATAGCAAAAGTATGCGTTCCCGTGGGGATGCAGGCTAACATGAAGTCCAATTAAATAATCACTGGAAATGTCAGTGTAAACCCTGAAGGAATACATACTTCTACTGTGAAATGCTCCCACTAGAAATCATATTAACAAAAAGGTCATCAAGAAATGCTCAAGCTATGTACAAAGGAGGCAGGGGAAGTGAGGGGGAAGGGAACAGAAACTATTTTAACGCAATAAAGATACCACAAATGGTTTTACATTGACAAAGAGCTATGAGTCTGTTTACAGAGGTAGAGCAGACTGGATTTGCCCAAAACACCGGGTTTGCTTTGGTTTTTAACCCATTACCAATTCTCTCCCTGCCCATCACCATGTGCATCCCTCAGGCAACTGGTCCCCTTGGCCTGGAGACAGCCAGCAGCCGGTGCAAGCACACAAGAGGGCTTTGCCTCAACACATCTGAAGAGGGAGAAGGATCCCAGCACTGTGTTGGACATCTGTAATCCTGGATGTGTAGGAGTGGACAGTTCTGTTTAATTTGCCTGTTTTAGCGAACGCTGACATTTTCGTGGTTCAGCCATCTGTTTATTCACCTTACCCTTTTAAGGGCAACCTCTTCAAGACAGCTTCTTTTTAGTGACATAGCACACTGCTTTGTCTCCCGAGGATGAACACAGGCTCTTTTCCAGTCCAAAAATCACTGCTCCTCCACATTAGCAACACCAGCAATATTTGCATTAACGTGAAAGGAAAACAGGGTGCTGATACACCACATCACCACTGGGAGAACCATCCATTCCTGCTGGATCTAAACTGTTTTTAAAGTGAAGAATTCCTATCCTTCTGGCTAGAAATAATGATATCTGTCTCTTATTTGTCACTTCCCAGCAAAGTATTTCAAAGCATGTAAAAAAATAAAAGGAGAGAAAATAAAGGTTGCCGTCTTGACATATCTCAGTGCCACACTGTCCAAAACGAAAAGCAGCAAACTACTGGAACTGGCATGGCGCAAGCTAGCCCCTATTCTGATGTAAGCTTCATGGCCAGCCCTGCCAGCACTTAAGCCCCAATCCTAACAGGTCAGGGAGGCAAGGCTAGACCCTAAAAACCCCAAAGGGTAAGAGAAAGTTGACCCAGTTTGCTTCCATATACTCCAGAAGTCAAGGGAAGAAGAAGAAAAACCACCATATTTACAGAACCCAGAGCTAAACAGCAATCAGACAAGAAATTTCTTCAGCCAGATCAAATCCACCATGGGTCTCCTTGTCTCCACAGGTGAGCTAACACTAACATTTCTCAGGAAGCATAAGCACTGTCTTATCATCCCTCAACAGAGATATCGTGCTCCCTTGCAGGACCAATACTAAGATTAACCTCATGTTAAGCCATCACATTAAGTGGTTTTGCACCTAAAACATGCAAGCAAACTCTAAGCAGCAGCAAAAGCCTTATTCTGAGTTTCCATCAACTGAACAGACAGACTCTCATTACCTTAGCAGAGACCAAGAAGAATTAGAGGCCCATCACCAACACAGTACAGATCAACTGCTCTAACAGCTTTTGCTTTAAAGCGTTATTGGTCAACTGCTTACATAAGGCTTAATATCACACTTTGGCATAATAAACGGAAGACAATCAATTTGACTGATCTGACAGAAGCTTACAAGTTACCTTCTATTTTCCAAATCTCTTTAAGCCATTGCGGGGGGGAAAAAAAAATAAAAAATTCATGTGTGGATGAAGAGTAACATTTGTTCTTTTTATTACCTTTAATTAGAAGTTCTTCTTCTCTGTTGCAGTGAATCAAACAGGAACTAACCCAGGCACGCTGGAGACTTTTTAAAGCTAGAGCATGGTAAAAGAGTTGGAACCAGCGTATTCACATCACTTTATTGTTATTCTCTCTTTTTTTAAAAAAAAAACAAACAAAACCAACAATTTCCTCCTTTAAAGCCATTACCTTGGAAACAGAGTGATGCCTATGTGCAAAGCAGCATCTAACCCTAGTGGGAGCAGTGGCTCCCAAGCTGTCCCACCCACTGAGACCATTCATGTCCCCCAGCAGCAGTAGATGGCAGATTTACAGCCACCCCAACTGTGCTGACCCCAGACCCCTCCAGTGGGGACAGCCCACTGAAGTGACACACAGGCGGGCTGGACCTCAGCCAAGGGAGCTGTGGGTGCAGCTGAGCTAGACAAGACTCATGTTGTCCCAAGCAGCAGCAGCAGTTGGAGGCTCATTCCTTCATGAAAGAGGGACTAGGTGGCACCCAGACCTACAAGGTCGCAGTTGCTCTCTGCAGACTTGCTGGCTCAGGTCTCTCTGCATGTACTCTCCTGGGACATGCTCTTAGTGGCATCACTAAACAAGTGTCAGGAGATCATAAGCTTGTGTCCCTTCTGGATCTTGGTCTCTTCACTGGGAGTGGAGCTTTCCGTTAGAAAAGAGGTGACCTGATCACCCAAGGAGAGAAAGATGATGTGAAAACAAACTTTGAATTTTTAAAAGGACAGAAACCACCTAGAGGCAAATCAGAGCCTACAGTTTACCACTTTCACAAAAATGTACTGTTAGGGGAAGAGGGGAATGGGATGCTCCTAAATCCATCTCTGACCTCCTGCAACAGGCAACCGTGTTGTTCCAGGGCACCACCATAGCAGTGGATGAACCTGGGTCAACCACACTTAATGCTGATGGTAACAAGAGAGATGAGCTCAGTGTTACAAACTGTGCAAAAGACAGAAAAAGAAAACCCAGGCAGATAAAATGACTTGTCCAAGGCCTCACAGCAAGTCTGCTGCGTGTGCTTAGTCAGAGCAAGAGAATAACCACTGCACAGCCTTCCAGAGCTCCCCTCGCTCTGAGACTGCCTTGCTATCCAGGCACAGAGTTATCCGTCCGGCCAGATGACTGACCCTCTTCTGCAGCACATGGGAGAGAGACTTTTCTCCCATCTCCCCCCTCTCCTTCAAGCCCTAAAATGCTGCTCCAGAATCAAGTGAGAGACCACTTTCTGGAGGGATACATCCTTCTGGGCAACCAGCCTATTTCAGAGCAGTAGAGTACACACCAAAACTAACCTCCACTGGGCTGAGAAGCTTCCGGCCCTGAGGTTGCCATAATCATATGATATTAATTGAAGCAAAGTTTCCTGTACTAAAAAGTCACAAGGCATTAAAAGCAACCCCACAGCTTTGCTACTGGAGCATGGAACATCAATCGGCCACCCCACACAGAGACCACAAGCACCCCGTGACTTTCCATCTGCAGAAATAACCCTGCTGAATCCCTCCATGCCTTCTGCATGGGGTTCAGCGTCTGTTGAGAGGCACAGTCAGCACTAACGGCCAAATCCAAAGGCACTGGTGCACATGTGAGCTTTACCACCATAACCATCCATATTCATAGAATCAAGACCATGTGAAAGGCCTGCCAGATGATGCAAGTGCAATGCTCAAGACAGCACCTTTATCCAGCCTCCTCTCAACAGGACTCTTTGCCAGCTCTAACTTTTAGGTGAGAAGGGGAAAGGTGACATCCATGATATCCACTACTCTTCTTTAAGCCCCAGCTTACCAAACACCTTTGTAATAACAAGAACCTCAAAAAAAGTTTAGCTTTCACAGTACAGAGGTGTTTAAAGTACACTGAAGATAGATGCAGGTGAGTACCTAGAAACAAAGCTCTAGGCAAACAACTGCTTGCAATAATTCAGGTCAGCCCTGTGATTTCTGTAGCCAGCACTCTCCCAGGCCCACCAGAGACTTCCCAACAAGGCCAAAGCACCATGCATAATCTTATCTTACATGCAAAGGGACAATGCATTAGGTCATCTTCACAGATTACTACAATCTTTCTTTAAAGAGCATGACTTCTATAGCCGTGCAAACCCATGCTGAATATTTGAGAAATATTCCCCTCCTGGTTGGCTGGTAAATATGCAAAAAACAAAATGTTAAAACTGTGTCCATGCTGCTCCCATTTACACCATTTCTTCACTTCAGAGTTGCTTGCATAAATGAACTAAATTGTAACATCTCTTTTTTCAGATTAAAGGAGCCATAACCTAAAGACAAGTGGCTGCTCCCCCACTTCAAATCCATCATAAAGCCAAGGTAATCTTGCTAAAAGAACTTTTACGCTCCAAAGCCCAGTAAAAACATTGGCTGCTACTTTGGAAGGAAAACAACCCATGTAGGAAGTCTAGAAAAGAAGGTCCATCTGTATTAGGAAACATCCAGACACCACGCAAACCTCAAATACAGATACTTTTCCACCTCAAGCCTCTCAAAAAAGCCGTGCTCACCTGAAGAATAAAAGGCCAGAAGACACACCAGCAAGCAACTCTATGAAGACTTTCCTAGTAGAGTGTCTCGCCTCCAGTAGGGCAAGGGTACAGGCAGCACATGATGCATTCAACTAATTATAACCCAAAATCTACCTACCAGGAACACTGCAAGGGGTGTCCCCCCAGTTTAAACAGAACTGGAGCCAGATTTTTCCTTTACAAGCATCAGAGATAGGTGCCTAATATAACAGTTTGCTTCTCGACTCCTAGCTTAGTTTTCAAGGGTATGAGACTTTAGAGAGCTAAAAACAGAACAAAAACAAAAACCCAGCTCCTTCCTGTTCCTCTCTTTCCAAGGCAGTATCATTGCTTTCTTCCCTCCCAAGGACTGTTAAAATGTGACTGGCACTGTGCAAGCCAGCACTTCAAACTCTCCGATGCCATCATCTCAAAGGAAATACTACACTTTCCATTACTATTGAACAGGCAGTTTATAGATACCCTCCTCTGCAGAAGCATCCCCTCGAAGTACAGGAAAGACTGTGGTCTCCAACCATACTATTACCCTAATTTATCTGTATGCAAAAGGTAGTGGCACACACAACAACCAATTTTCAAGTGTTATGGCCAATAAGATTATCTTTTTCAGCTTTTTTTAAGCTCCAGCAATTCACGTCTGAAAACCAAAGGTGAAATTTCAGCCCTAATAAAGCCAGAAGTTTTTTTTTTCCCCAGTGACTGATGGGGCCAGATTTCCTCTGCAGCACAGAGGGAACACACTTTAGTTTTAAACACATTGGATGCTTTACACACATTACTTAACACTTAAAAATACACATTTCCCTTTTACAACCATGACCTAATAATTATTCAGTGGAGATCTCTGGTGGAAATAAGTGCCAGGCACGTGCTTTGTTGGTCAGCTGGATTTGTTGACCATTGTGTCAAGTTTCACTTGCAAATACACTTGTGCAGTGTAATCCAATTATGGTTTAAAGTAACACCAACACTGTTAAATTATATAATTAATAATGCATAATATATTTGCAACAGATTATGACGAGGTCAGGTATTCCAAAGGCAGTTGATCATGGTGTTTTACACAAACATAGGACAACATAAACCAGGTACTTATTCCTTTTTTAGGTGTCGCGATCCCTCTGCAGTCGCACTAGCTTTGCTGATATGCGACTTCACTGTGGTAAGAGATCTGAAGCTATTCTTAGATAGTGGCAGAAAGCATGAAGTAGTTTTCTGGCAGGTCTTATACTCCCTGCTATAAAGGGAGCAAGTCACTTCATTTATTTCCCTGATAGATGAGCAGTGAGGGGGACTGAAAGCCAGAGCATAAATAAGCTGCTCAGACCAGGAACAAGAACAGAGAAGCAACCAGTTGTTATCACCACCAGCCAGTTCCTTCCCACCCCCCTTGCAGCAGTCTAGTCATCAGTTTGAAGCACAAAGTGGAAAAAAAAAAAAAAAAAAAGTATTATTTGCCACATTACTTTTTACACCTCTGCTTTTGAAACTAGTGTTTCCCTGCAGTCAAACACAGAAACCTTTAAAAATGAAGCCCAAGACTTCAGAGGGTTCACAGGGCTCCTGCTGCTGGGGCTCGAAAGCAGAGGAGGAAGGGCAAGATGAAGGCAATACTGCCAGACACAGGCCAGGGAGACAAAGGCAACTCCTCTTGTGTTAAAAGCTGCTGAAATGTGTTAGCATAGATGCTTCAATTCTTCATTTTTGTTTTGTTTGTGTATTTAATTTAACTTAGAAAAGAGATGCTCAACGCCAAAACTAAACACCTCATTCTGGGTAAAAGAATCATTTTCATTCACATGAAAAGTAATTTCCCACTTCCTCTTTTTAGGTCCCTGTAGCAAACTCAAGCACACAAACGCATAAGACTCCAGACCACTTTTTTTAAGAGCCAAGGTGCTCACGGAAGGCAAAGATGCCTCCTCACGACTAGGTTTGCAAGACGGAGAGAGGCACAGTTCCGCCAAGGAGGGCCAGGGTTGCTGAACCAGCTCAGGGCTGCCCTTCCATGCTCTCCCTTCACAAATTCAGCAACAGCTTTGCCACTGGCCTCAAGCAGAAGGGATGCTGGGCTCACATCACTGGTTTTTCCTCCTCTCCTTCCCAACACTAATTGAATAAAAAATTTAAAAGCATCCCCCAAAAGGAAGGCCTTTCAGTTTCAGTAAGCATGCAATACCAAGGTCTAGTACAAAGGTGTTTAAGAGCAGGGGAGAAAACAGAATCATGGAATCAATGAGGCTGGAAAAGGCCTTTAAGACCATCAACTCCAACCAATTTCCTATTTTGTATACAAACAGCTCTGACAGCCTAGGCTGCTAGAGGCCATGTAACAGCTCCGTGAAGTACGTGGGGTTTTCTAGTTTCCCTTTTTGTGTAAAAATAGGGGTTTAAGCCTGTCTCAAGTGCTGTTGTGCCTTGTGAACAAAGAAACAAGCAAATCTTTGCTTCTAAAGAGCTTAAATCAAAATTATGCAAATGCTCCATGTTAAAGCAGCAAACAGGCATGGATAGAAAAGGAGGAACAGAGGTCTTAAAATCCCCCTAGACCACAGCACACATAAGACCCCAATGCTCTCTTCTCACAGTGCTAGTTTATATATTGGTCTGCTACATTAAAAATAAATCAAGTCATCTCTTTTTAAACTTGAGCCTAATAAGGTGCTCCATACATACGTGTATCTATAGATCACAGCCTGGCCTTTGGAAACAGCACAGCTTCTCTGCTGCTTAGACAGACTCAGGCACCCAAAACCTAAATGTACGCAGGGCCACGTTGCTACCCCAGCACGCTATAAGCCGAAGCTGTAACTCAACCCTCAGCTTGGCTGATTGGATTCGCCCCACAACGTGACACCGGGCCGTGAAAACGGCAACGGGGCCGCGGGCTGACAGGCAGCACCAAACATGGAGAAGGTGGCACCGGATCAGGGGGACATAAACTTGGACAGCCAGGCTAGCAACCAGTGTTTGCAAACACAACACGGGGGATCAGATGGGCCAGCAATAAATTAGGACTGGATTGCAGTGAGCACGAGAAATCGCTCGAAATAACAGAGGCAAAAAGGGCTCCCCAGCTACCCCCAGTTTCACTTCAGCGCCTGAACCCAGGGTGTGCACACATCAGCTCCCAGGCTGCTGTAGTGTGGTGGAAAAAAAAGCTACCTGACAAGGGAAACCAAGTAACAAGCACACCCAGCACCCTTCCCCCAGCTCTAAAACTTAACCACAGCCTTCCTAAATGTTGCTTCATCCTATGCTTGACTCCACTTGACCCCAGTTTGAGCCCCACTTCAAAGGGGAGGAAGGAAGTTAAGGTGATGGGGGGAGCTCCTTGCTCCACACTTCCCCAGGTGAGGTCTGCTCTGGCCTAGCTGATCACAACATCCAAGAAGCAAAAGATCTGGGCTTCCTCTGTCTTCTAGGACACTTCCAGATCTGTTGGCAGAACAGCTTAGGGAGGATTTCTGCTAAGCAGGTCTTCAAGGCAAGTGCTAACGTTTCACAGTGGCTGAAAACCAAAAATGGCCCAACTGATCCCACAAGCACTCAGTTAAACCTAGTGCAGCACCCAGAGGCAGCAACTAGCAGTTGAAGGTAGGAGAAGGGAATGCCCACAACCTGCACACAGGGCCTGAGAGCTTAGTGCTGCCCAACTATGGCTCTGCGACTCCATCTCGGCAGGGATCTTTTTCAGGTATTGAAAAAATAAACACCAGTTTGAGGTCTGCAGAATCTTCAGTGTTTTCACAGAAACACAGAGGAAAAACACCTTCAGCATCTCACTTTCCTAAGGATAGGAAGGTTTGCAGACTACAACCATTATCTAGTTGCAGGAGCTGTACAACCAAATGATTACCACCAGAAACGTAAACTTCAGCTTTAGCCTCACTCTGCAAAGCACCTCCCATCCCTCTTTTACAGATGAAGGGCACCATCTTGACCTGAGAGACTCAATAAAAGCATACTGTGAACCTGTAGCAAGTGTCAATGCAAGCTCAGTGTGACCATACACTTGCTGGGAGCAAGGAGAAAGTTCAGCGCAATTTTGTGCTTCTACAAGACACACCCACAGAGGAGTATATCGCAGGACCCTTAGCTCCTATAAAGCTATGAAACTGAACATAGGAAAGGGGACAAACCATCAGCCCAATTCAATCTCCTGCCACGCTGTGCAGGCTGGAAGTAGTAAGCTGTACAGAAAAAAACGAGTTAAATACATACAGTATGAGCTAAGCAACAAATCCTTCCATAGTTTCTCAGTGCCACAGCCAGTCTTTGCCAACCATGCCTTTGAATGACATAAACACCCATGGGAAAAGGGGGTTCAATCTAAGATGGCAGCATCATCATAAATAGGAGCTACAGAATAAAGTGAAGAAATGGAAGTGTCCTTGGATGCTGCCTTAACAGGTAGGGCTCATTTCCCCCAAAGCATAAAGGTATAGACCAAACACCACGTTAAAACAGGAGCCTTTACAGGAAAACCATATACAGATATAAGCACACACAGATGTAAAACACAACACTTTCAGATCACTTTTTAGATGAATTATCTCTCTGTCCATTATTCTGACCCCACACCACCAAAACAAGGCTTGATTGCTCCTCAAGTTTTGCTGACTGGTCCATAATGCAATGACTAAGACCAAGTAGTGTCCCTCATCCTTCCTCCTCCCTTCTACCCTCCCACTACCTATCCCTAGCACCTACGAGTTCAGTTTTATATGGACTAAAATAAGGCTCTTAAGTAAAGGTCAGTCTGATGAGCTAAAAGAGAAGTAGACCATCCTGGACCTCTGCCCCTTGGCCTATAAATACTCAGAGCAAGCACTGGGGGAAATTCTTTGTCTGCACAGACAGACACCAGGAAGCGCATTTCCTCCTCCTTCCAGTTCCCACCCCCTCCACTACTCAAGGACAACAGTCACAGAAAAGCATCTCCCTGCTACTAGCTCCATGATTTCTCCACGGAAGGCACTTGCTTGGCCACTGCTGCCTCAAGGCATGCACGCCTTCCTAGAGATAAACAGATGCTTTCCACGTTCAACCATCAGCAAGTACATGCACTGCAAAGTGACCCATGAGGCTACATGTGGGCAAAGAGGAGGATTACCTTTTAGGACTAGGGGTTCCTTGCCTTCTCGCTTGAGTGACTCCAGCACTATGTGAAGTGGCTGGGAAGGCATTACTCTGCTTGGCTCATTGGTATTCTCATCATAAACTATGATTTCTTTGGAAAAGATCCTCTTGAAGGAGTCCTTGCCTTCCCGGCAGGAGATCAAGTCCAAGACAGTGATCTTGCCCTGCTGGAGCCTTCTCCGGCTGATCTTGTCAGAACAGTTAATGTGGACAGCCCCTTGAATGTGGCTCTTATTATACTCCATGAACGGCCTGCAGTCAATGATGACAGGCCCTTGGTTCTGTTGGTGGCTCTTGCTGCATTTGGTCATCTTCTTTGCCAGATCATTGGGGTAAATTATTTTGACGCTTGCGAGTTGCTTGGTGGTGCCTGAGACTGGGCTTCCCACTCCGCCCAGCGGGCTCAAGCTGCCGGCGTTCTCATTGCTGTTGACCATTTGGTTGGCAGGGCAGGTGGTGGAGGCTCCGGCGTTGGCGCTGCTGGTGCTCGCTTGAGTTTGGGCCTGAGTGTCCTTGTCGTACGTTGCCACAGTGCAGCAACTGGCACTGCTGCATCCACAACTCAGGGAGCGTGCAGAGCCGTTAGATGAGGGCATATACGTGAGATTAGCAGTCTTTAGGGACACAACAGCTGTGCCAAGCAGACTGGAGTGGCTCTCACTGGCAGAAGAGGCAGATTCAAGATAGCTAGAGTCTAAACAAAGGTTGAGATCCTGAGGTCTCACTGGCCTCGAAAGTGCCACTACTACCCTGTCGTCTAAAGGAGATGGAGGCATGAGGAGGCTGAGCACTAGCAAGCTAAGAAGAACTCAAGATCACCCTGCAAAAGAAAAGAGGGAGGGGGAACGAGAAGAAGAAAGAGGTGATGAAAACAGATCATGAAATCACATAAGCCTACAGATACAGCAAGTTACTTCACCAACACCTATTATCCACAGGTAACAACCTAACCACCCCTTCTGACAGTTACGAGCTCACAGGAGTTGCTAAAAGACCCTTCCCAATCCTGCAGCAAATACTTCAGAAATCCGCATGTGCGCACACGGCACACAGAATACCCGCGACCAGCCTGGACTGTGCAGCTACGCACAGGAGGAGGCATTTGTCTACATGCAGATGGTCTTGAGCTATTCTGAAACCCCAGGCTGCAAGGCATGCAATGACGGAGAGGCACGTTCTCTTGATCCCGTTGCTCAGGGCAAGGAAAGCAACTCCTGGGCTGACTCTACTCCTGGGAGGAACTCACAGTAGCTGAATGTGTCAGTGGTGATATGCAACTTTTCCAGCAAGCTGTAACAAAATCAGCTCGTGAATAAATTCTCCGAGACGGTTACAAACTCGAACACATAAGGCTAGACCAAAAACACCCAGGAGGAGACAGGAAAGTTAGGTTCTGGAGATCTTTAGGAAAAAAAGTAAGCATGCACACCCAGGAGAAGACAGGAAAGTTAGGTTCTGGAGATCTTTACAAAAAAGTAAGCATGTGCCTTGCGCTTCCATCCCCCGTTAGCGAGATTAGCCCAGCCCCAGTTAAGCCCCCAGCTCCAGGCCCGGGGAGGCAGAAGTTCCCCGCTCCCCAGCACATTGCACAGCTTCTGGAAAGAAGGGTCCCCACCGCCCCAGCCAAGGTCACAGCCCGCCCAACCCCTCGCACGCAGGATTAGAAACCCCCCGCTTCCCGCTCAGGAGGCGAAGGGGACCCCACAACCCCCTCAGAAAGCCCGGGCAGTGCCTCCCCTTCCCCAAACCCTTCAGGAGCGGCGGCGGCTCTCGCCACATCCCAGCAGCCGCAACTCCGCGAACTCCACCGAATCCCCAGAAGCTCGCGACGCCGGTTCGCCGCCCCCCCCATCCAGCGCCGCACCGGGCCCGTCGATCCGCGGCACGGGAATTATCCCAAACGGCGAGACCCCCTCCCGGGGCGGCCCGGCCCGGCGGCCACCGCCGGGAGCCAGGAGAGATGCCGCGACCCACCCCGCCGGGGGGACGGCGGAGGTACCGGGGGCCGAGCGGAGCGGCGGCAACCGGGAGGTTTTCCAGCTTATTCTTGTTTTCCCAAACCTCCTTTGGCTGCTTAGGAAAAGGGATAAACAAGCGCCGAGCGCCTTCGCCTGATGCGCTTTAAACAAAAATAAAATTAAATAAGCGACGGGGACAAACCAGCTCCGCCGGCGAGGCGCGGAGCAGGCACGGGGACCAAAAAAAAAAAAAAGAAGAAGAAGAAAAATTAAAAAGCAGGAGAAAAGTGCGAAATTGAAGTTTTACCCTGGAGCGCAGGGACCCGGAGCCGCCGCTACCCTCGGGCCGGGCCGGGCCGGTGCTCCCCGCCGCGGCAGCGCTGCCCGGGCTCCCGCAGCCCCCCTCAACCCCCGGACCCCCCGTTCCGTTCCGTTCCCCGCTCCGCACTCACCGGCGCGGAGCCTCGCGGCCGCCGCTGCGTCTCGCGCCCGCTGCCCCGCGCGCCGCCCGCC
>JAVSBS010003278.1:0-47008 GCA_033124195.1 Coracias cyanogaster
TCTTTCATGGGGAATTTTAGAAGTAGATCACATAGTATTGTAGAGGTGCATTAACAACACATATTCACAACTAACACATCTAGAATCTAGCAAACAGCACTTGTTTACAGAGACGTAATTAATATTCTAAAAAATACTGCATTCTTATTTAATTTGTCTGGTTGATATCAACTTTAAAACAATTTTAATTTGGAGTTATATTTAGATCCATAGTTGCAATAACATGTGTGGGTCTGTTCTGGCAATTTTTAGGACCTCTGTAAAAGGTGTGTGCAAAATTTAATGTAAACCGTGTGCTGGTTATGTAATGACTTAATGCAAAGCATTCAAAACTCCAAGGGAATTTTTTTGGAGGGCTGTAGATCAAGTGCAAAATGACCAAGTGAAACCAAAAGTATCAGACTAAGCTTTCTCTTCACTATTTGCACAGATGTTTTGGTAGATGTAGATGTGTGCACCCTGAAGAACCTTCTTTGGTGCCACAGTACCAATGCATGCAAAGAGATAATGGGATGTTTAGCACAATCTGCTATTGGTATCAGAGTTGCAAGCCTCCCTCACCTCAACATTTGTCTACAACATTTCATGTGATTCTCATATTCCTTGTTGTTTGATATCATCTTTAGGCATCTTTAGGATGAATATTGTAAAGTGCAAATTTTCACCTTTGTGAGCATTGAGCATTAGGTGATAGCATCTTTCTGCAAAATATTTGGCAACTTGCTAATATGTGCATTGTAACTTTCTGGAAACAAAAATGTGCTTGAGGATGCAATCACAGTTTTGACAGTAGCAATTTATTTTTATTATTTTTCTTAATAGTATAACTTTTCCCATTAATCTGTCGCCAGACTTGACGCATAAAATAAGGCATCTGTCTTGCTGTTTGCAGGTGTTATGTGAATTTTAGACATAAACATATACATAAATGTTTATTTTCTCTTGGATTTTCGGATTAAAGTAAATGCCAAAGAATCAGTAACTACAGTCTCTCTTGACTTGCAACAATTAACTATAAATTTTTATAGCCAAGAAGGAACATATTTGACTTACTATATAGCAAGCCTCTGGAAGCCAAGATCAGATCTGAAGTTCATTTTCCCTTTAATAGCCAATTTAAAATATCAGTGTAAATAATTTTTGCCTAACATAATCTGTACACAACTGTTAGCTCTACAACTGAAGTAATTTGCAGGAATTTATTTGTTTTCTTCTAACAAAATGACTCCGAGAATTGTATGAAAATAATAAATGGAAGAGCTGACTGCAGCATGAAAGGTAATTGATCTTAAGGGCAGGAAAAAAGAAACCATGTTTTTAATCTGGAGACAAGAAGAGATGGTCAATGCAAAAATACATTGTGTTAATTTTAAACTATAAACTTCCGTGTAAGTATGAGAACGCAGTGGAAAGAAAGAAATGTTTCATAATTGCAGTAAGTTTCTGTCAAGGGTTAGAGCTATGCTGGTCACTATACAAATGACAGATGCTCTCTGTTAACTATAAAATCAACTATATAAAAAAACCAATATTGAACCCAACCCCCCCGATGGCAATTACATCACTGTCACCACTGATGCTGTGGAGCGGACACTGGGGAAGTCCCAAACTGGACTCAGCAGCAAACAGGAATCAGATTCAGGAGCTGGATTCTGGAACTGGATTCAGGAACACATGGATGGGATCAAAGGCGAAACTGACAGTGTCCTCCTTGAATAGAGATTGACCCTCAAGATCCCTCAGCGTTATACCAAATATGACATATATGGGATGGAATAACTTGTTGGTCAGTTTAAGGTCACTTATCCTGTGCGCTCCTCCATGTCTTGATTTCATCTAAAAAACCCTATTTATATTCTTAAGATTTTACAGATTTTTTAATGAAAATGTCTTAGTATCACCATGTAATATATGTGGGGTTTTTTAAATGTTGATTATGTTATGGTCTTTTATGTAACTTTGAGTAGAAGGAAATATTTAGTCGGTTTAAATTAATGAAAATGTTTTGAATTAGAAGTTCCAAGTCATTAAAATTATCATTGGTTAAATAATTTGCTTTCATTTAGAGCAAGGCGATGCATCTCTAATCTAGAATGTTTCTTAGCTTTTAATAATCCAGTAACACATCAGAGAGCACATGCAGCTGCTGCTACCACTCGGTAAACTAGCTTAGAACTGCTCAAAGAGGCACCATCTTGCTTGTGATCCTTGTTTAGCTTCACTGACTCTTGGTACACAAACAGTTAAATTCTATTCCCAATGCCAACGTTGAGTGACTGTTCAGGAATATCTAAAAATATTAAACATGAGGATCGTCTTACTGGTTTCCTTTGTATTTTCAAAGTAATAATCTCATTTTCTCCTCTTTCTTTTCCAGCATTCTTTAAATTGTGCTAAAAATAACCTGAACTACCATCAACACTAAAATATATTTTGGTAAGTAATTTATTACTCTTTCAGTTGACCTGGCCACATTTCCTTTTGTCTTCCTCCTTTCCTCCAGTGTCAGCTGTAGATCTCTGCTTTGACCGAGTTTTAGAAATGTGCTGTTGGGGATCTGACCACTTTAGGTAGGAACACATCGAAGTTTTCATGTGGGATAGTAGATTAAGTAACACCCAGGGTGTTATATAAGGGTAATTTTTCATTTAAATCACTAAATGAATGCAGCTGGTAGGTTAACTGGCAGCATTTGCTATATCTGTACTGTATTAACTACTTTTAGGACTTGCCCAGTGAGGATGAGTGGAACAGGAGGTGGTGGACTGATGCAGTATGTACTTTTAAATGCTGAATTTCACAAACAATATCTAAGAAAGTTTTGGGAAGCGCTTTCTTAAAATATTTGTCATTGTAAACAAAGAAATACAGCTTTTAATGAACATTTAGCAAAGTCAGTGCTAATTTACTGATGGGAGCAAAATATGGAAGTTACAAACAGTAAAACTAAAATGTGGCTGAATTTTCTGGAAATCTTTTTCTTCTCTGTGCAGACTCCTTAATTTGAATACTACTGCAGACACCATAGATCAAGTATACCCCAAAGTGCTTGGCATGCATTACAGCTTAAGGAGAAACTGAAAATTCTGACCAAGGTAAAAGTTTTCAGTGATGCTTTTGGTTTTGCTCAGAGAAGCCTCTTTGGAAGAAAGGGAGACAGATGGAAAATTAGGAGAAAAAAGTTCCTATAGTATTTTTCTGTGCCACCTTCTCCCTAATAAGTTATAATGGGAACATCTATAGCTTTAGTGATACCAGAATTTTGCTTTTCTTCTTCTTATAACCTAGCATGAGATCCTATACTGCAGACATACAGCAGAATAGCTAAGATGAGAGGCCATTTTAATATTTCAAAAGAAAAAATATTTTCAGGATTTATGATAACCTTAAAGAAATCAATTACAATGCAGAAAAAGTAGCATTAACTCTAAATGGCAAAAGAATAGCTGAAGTGTTAAAGGTCTGAGGTTTTGTTAAATAGAATATTTGCATGGGTCAGGTAATAACAATATGGTTTCAATGAAGGTGTTTTGATAAGTAATCTGAGGTTGGGTTAAGATGGTATAACTAGCCATATGGAATTATTATTTGTCACTAATATAATAACTGTATTTGTCACTGGTACAATAACTATAGGGCCTTATACCAGAGAACTAGAACATGACAGATGAGAAGCATGTCAAATTAACTGCACATGACCTGAATATTTTCCACAATAATTAATCTGTTGACTCAACCAAGTAGCTTATAAAATGCTACTGTGGTTTCTTTCCTCACACGTTGAATTCTGGAGGTTTCAAGCTCATAATTTGGCGTTTACCTCTTTGGTTGTTTTTGCCTCACCTTTGTTGTTGTTGCGAAGCCATTAAGCATGCTTGTTGCAATGCACTGTGAGAGGCTGTTTTAACTTCTGACCTACACATCTGGCTGCAGGCGCATTTGGTGCTCTGTTGGATATTAGGTGTGCCGGCATGCTAATAGGTTAAAACATAATTCACTATTGACCTGATTTTCCATTCTGAGGATAAGAGATGGTTGTGAATAAGGTGGCCTGTATAGAGATTATTTCAGAGACTGGTGCTTGCTTTTTAAAAAATCTGTTTTGTACATTGGTAGCTGAAATCCAAAAGGTTGAACCAGGTTATGAAGAGATAGAGCAAAATATATCATTTATTTTCAGTGAAACTTACAACATAATGTTGATTAAAAAAGCCCCGAACCTCATAGCATAGAAAGTTCATTATGAGGATTTTGTGGGAGGGGTATGGCAGGGGGCTTAAAACACTGGATTTTTGTCATTATCTCTTCTTCCTTGTAAGCTCTCTAATACTTCCCAATCCCTGCCACTGAGTGACCTTTGCTTAGAGAGTTGGATGACAGCCCTTGACAGAGCCTTACAGTCAGAACACAGTAACAAGAGCTGAAAAATCACCCGTATAACAGACAAAACAAAAAGGAGGAGAATGAGGAGAAGAAACTGGGTATTTCCTTATTTCTTCTCCTCTTTTGTCTGCTTTCAGGTGTCAACTTGAAAATGGGTTTTTAGGTGGGTTAAAACATAAAGGCAGAAAACATGGGCCTACTTTTTAAAATCATTGAAGATTTTTTTAAGACTAAATCTTTTCTTGGCATGTTTTCAGATAGACTTTTCCCACTCTTCTCTAGATCTATGCCAAATACATATGGGCAGCATAGAGGTAGTGACATTTGGGTTAGTTTTAAAATTAGAAAGAATCCTGATTTAGGCGTTGACTTTGTAAATTTTTTTTTTTTACTTAAGAACCTTGGTTTCAAAAGTAGACAGCAGTTGTTTTCACTTACATGGAGGCTCTTGCTCAGTTATTCTGAAAACTGAGTGCCTGTATAGGGGACTACACAGTAGGTTTTTTCAAAGGGTCGGAAAGAGGTTGCTAACTTCTGCAAATTGTAGTGACCAGTAGGCATTTAATTTACTTCACCACATTTAAAATTCTTCTTCAAGACTTCAACTTCAGGCATTTTAACTTTTTTTCTTGTCTTTTAGAGGGTTTAAAAAGACTGTTTCATACAATTTTTTGTGGTAAAATAATATATAGCCCCTGTATAGGTATCTAGTAAGGAATAGATCTTGCTGTATAGAACAAGCAAAACCGGGGCAGTGATAAGTATATGCTGGCTGTTATTGGTGGTATATCACACTTCTTATTGAGTTTCCTTATCATTTTAATTTTCACAACCACAAAACTGAAAAACAAAGGAAAAATACATTTGATGGTGCTCTTATCAGTGTCAGCTGTACGTACTTCTCAGTATAGTATCTGGTTGTGGATGTAAAGTTCACTAAGCCTTAGATAAGCTTTTGGGAGAATTGGATTAAGGAACACATACAGAAATTATCTGTTTGTATACTAAGAATCTAGTTATGTTTGTTAAACTGATATGCAGCTCCTGAATTTACAAATCTGTTAAGTAGGTTGATGTAGATGGATGTTGAAAAATACTGCAGTTAAGACTTTGATCTATGAGTGAAAACACTTTTTCTTTAAAAATAAGAATATTTAGTGATTTTAACTCTTGTTTCTATGTAATAATAGTGACTTAAAGGAAAAGTAGTGTGAGACTATCATGGATTTGGAAATTAATATGATTTAGGGGAATATCAGATCTTTGAAGTGAGATTTAACTCCTTAAAACATAAGGGAAAACTAATCTACGTCAAAAACCACATGGAACATTCTCGACAATGGGTTCTATTGAGATTATGGTATAGTAGCACTCTTTGTTGGTAAGAGAGATCATATCCAATTTCTGCCCCGACATCAATTCAGGCAAGTAGTATCTTGCATGTTCTCACTCCAAGTAGGCCCAGAGTTATCTACTGAGAAGTTCTAGTCATCTAGTCATCTGGTTGACTGAGTTGCACCCTTGATTTGGTTGCTTAAATACAGGAGAACACAATTTCACCCTTAGAACTAGTATGAATTGCATAAATTAAAATAGCCCCTGAAGCAGCTAATCAGAGTTCAGGGTATTAAAATTCCAAAACACAACAGAGAATTCAGGGTTGTTTTTTTCCTCATGCTGTCTGATAAACACAAATTTATTAGAGTTTAAAATCTATCCTATATGTTGTTGCCCTACTGGGAAAATAAACACTTTTAGATTCTTGTAATGAAGGATTTTGTAGTTTTAGGCAAAAAGGCAACTAGTCAGCATTCACTGAAAATGCCTATCTGGGAATAGAGGATGTTTAGAAGCCAAATTTGAGACTATAGCAATAGGATAATAATTCTGTAGGTCTTCCTCCAGGAACCTGTTACAGGTGCATGGAGACAGTGGTATAGGTCTCCAGAATTAAAAACGGACTGGATTTATGTGGAAATCTGTCAGCTTCGCACCCCCACCCCTGCCCCTGCCCCCAGGAACTCAGTTTAACTTTGAATTCTTTATTAAAGAAGACATCTTCTTTTTTTTCTAACTTTTTTGTTAAAAGGAAATATCTTGTAGGTGAGTGGCAGAAGATAGACAGAAGAAATTGAAATGAGGACTTTGGAAAATATCTGGAAAAGTGCTGAACTGCTTGAAAAGTAGCAGGGCCATAAATCCTTTTTTTTTGCAATAGATTAGGTCACTGGATTTTTTTTCTTCATTGCCAATTGATTACTGTTTTTAACCAAAGCCATCTAATGCATTCTTATGCCAGATTTTCATTCATGTGAATAAGACTACAGGGAGCTATTTGATTGCAGAGTCTTCTTTAGTATTCATAGGATAGTGTATGTTAGAGGGACAAAACAGAATCAAGCTCTATTAGGTTGCTTCATGTGCTGCTGAGTATCTCCAAGGGTGGAAGTAATACCACTGCTCTGGGCTCCTATTCAGTGTTTGAGCATCCTCACAGTTTAAGTTCTTACATGAAATCTGACTGGACTTTTCCATATTGCAACTTTTATATGTGCTGCCTCTCATTCTGTCACTATGCTCTTCTGAGAGGAGTCTGTCTTCATCCATCTTCACATATACTCTCTATTAGGGTGTAGTAGCCTCTTTTTCAGGCTGAACAACCTCAGCTCTGTCAGCCCCATCTTGCAAATAGTATGCTCCAGCCTCTTAATCATGCTGGCTGTCCTCTGGACAGTCCTGTGCAGGTGGACCTGCTACAATATGGCAAGGACTTTCTTGACTGGTTAGACCTCTTTGTGGCAATAGACCCATGCTCAGCTTTTTGCCCACCAAGACACTTAGGTCCTTTTCTGCAAAGCTGCTCCTCAGCCAGACATCCTCAGCCTGTTCTGTTAATTCCAGATGCAGGATTTTTTGTTTGTTGTTGGACTCCATGAGGTTTCTGGAGGGTCACTTTTTCCAGCATTCAGGGCCTCTGAAAGGCAGTCCTGCATTCCAGTATATTGACTTCTCCCCTCCATATAGTATCATTCACAAACTTCCAGAGGGCACTTTCTTGATCTTGAAAGAGGGGATTTTTAAAAGAACTACAGTTAGGTTTAGAATCATTCTGAGAAAGTGAAGGTCTCTAGAAAGCTCGTATTTGCTCTAGGTGTAACATTTTAGTCTTTTCTTCAAGGCTTCAGTCTGGAAAGAATAGCATTGATTCTCAGTAGAGTCACACGATTGAAGCAGAAGTTACATTACTTGATTAGACTAAGGTTCAGGTGCTAGCGTTACAGAAATATGCAATAGGACTGTTGCTGTTTGTATAGAGAAAGAATGAATGGGAACATTTGAGAGTGAAAGCACCAGAGGAAATGGTGAAAGAAGAGATAAAAGAATTAGATGTGTTGATGGCATCTAGATCAGTATTTTAATAAAATCATAACGCATCTTCATGCAGTTTCTCAGTAACATTCAGTTTAGGGAAACAAAAGCTTAAACAAAAGGACAGGCTATAGGTAGCAAAGAAGATACAAAGGGTAAATGCCTGTTATTTAATGAGTCATAGGAGTGGCAAAGGATTAAAAATTTATGCTGTCAATTCATAAACTGTATAAAAGTTACATGCAAAAGCCAGCATGTTGCCAGCCTATGGGACTGAGAAGACACAATAAGAATTCAGTGGTTGTTGATGTTCCATGATCTCCATATTCACCGCTAGCCATCTTTTGTGAACTACTTGGATTACATGCATCTTCATTCTGTGAGCATTGGACTACGAAAGAATGAGCATGTGAGTGAAGTATTTATTAAAATTAAAACATCTCACCCTGCATGGTCTTGCATTAAATATTGATATATTAGTTCAACTTTACACGTTTCAATACTATTCACTGCACACTTAAAGGTAAAGGAGAAGCCAATGATACTAGCACCTGGAAAACCTGACATGTTTTTTTCTCTTTGAAAGTGGAAGAAGAGGAGGAAGGTAGGTATCCATTGGAGAGGCAGCAGTTGCTTCTGCTGATGCAATGCTGAAAGGAGCTCAGATATATAATGATGTGTGAAAAGAGTGCAGTAGCAACTGTAGGTAGCGACTTAAAAGTTTTAGTTGTAAGCCTTTTGTTTATTTTTAAAACCCTCAACTTTGGCATAATGTCCAGAGGCAATTATAAACATTTAGAAGGATATCAAGCCCATCTATCACTTTCAAAAATTCTGACAATATCAAAAAGCCAGAATCTGTTGTTAGACCTAAATGAGGTAAAACACCCACTACAATGACTTCCGTTTGATGCTGCTGTTATTTCTGTTAAAAATTGCTTCAAATGTATATGTAGTGAAGTCTTCATGGCAAGATAATTGGATACGTGAGTTGTTGCAAGTTATTTATTTGGATCTGCTGTTTGGTGAGTTTTTTTTCCCTTGAGATAATAATTAGTTCATATCTTGGGAAAAGAAAACCCGCAGAGACTTTGTGTTGTGATAGAGATTCTCTGAAATAAGGGTGTGGATGATTATTATTTTTTTTTTCTCCTTCCTGACCATCCCACACTAGATTTTTAAAGTATAGTTAGAATTTTTTTGATGGCCTTAATCTAGACAATATATCTCTAACAGATCTAAGGAGTCTGCTCTCCTTCAGCTCCTACATCCAGTATGTCCTGTGGGTTTTAATAAATAAGTACTTTCACAGTTCATCTTCATGGAGGGCAGTGGTAAGGAGGGAGAGAAGTGATTCAGCAAGCTTTTTCCCTCAGTTTTTGGTTATTTGCTGGCTGCTGCTCCATTTACCTTCCCGCTGTTTCACCTAGCACTCCATTAATATCCCAGCTGCTCTGCTTCTGCAACAGGAAAAACAGGAATCAAGTATAGAATTCCACAGAATGAGCTTTCTGGCAATGGAAGGGAAAAGAAGGTTGTGGCAACCAGAAGTGGACACAGCAAATCTGTAAAACCTGGCTGATCTCTTCCGAAACAGGCAAAGGTATTCTTGCACTTAGGAGAGTGCATGTTTATTTTTTTCACCAACAAACATGTTTTGCAACCCTTACCATGTGCTTTATCTAACTCCATAAATACCATGAGAGATGGGGTTTTTGTTCAGTGGATTATTACACAAGAAAATAAGACAGCTTGGTGGTTCCCAAGCTAACCAAAATACATTGTTGAGAAACTGAAAAGTGGTTTGGGTTTTTTTTGTTGTTGTGGGCTTTTTTTGTGTGTGGTTGCTTTTTTGTTGGTGGGGGGTCTTTTTTGTTTGTTTTTTATTTTGTTTTTTTTGTAATAACCCTATTTAGAAACTAACAAAACCCAAAGCTTGCACTTGGTCCCCAAAGGGCTGCATATTCTAGCTTGTTTGGCAGCTCTATTACTTGCCTCTCTAAAGTAAGCAACACAACAGACCAGTTGTCTGAAATGTTTGTTTTGGAAAGCTATCACCTTAACAAAAACTCCCACTGTGATTCCAGGACATGTAGATGCAATAATTTTCAAGGAGGTTTCTGCACCTGGTTTGCTGCCATACTGTTGACAAAAGAATGGGCATGAAGGCTGCTCGAATGCATTTCTGTTGCTGCTTATTTTTTCTATTCTTACCACATAATGACTAATAGTAAACATGCGCTGATAAACAGTACATCTTAATAGTGTAGATGAACAATGATAGATGTTATTGTAGCATAAAGCACATCTACGGAAAACTTGCCCTCGCAGCCTAGAAAGATTATTCTCTTTTTCTCTAACATGTAATGCTGACTGCAGTTCCGTGTCAAGGAGTGATGGCCTCTGTCTTAAAATGCTTCTGCATCCCTTGATGTCTACATTGAAGATCCATTCAAATATTTGATTAACACTTAATTTCATAACACTCGATTTTTAGGTATGGGTAAAAAGGGTAATTTTGCAAAGCATTTTAATTCCAAGCTTTTAATTTGAGAACCCCTGGACCAGTCTCCTTTAACCTTTCCCAAATCATGCTTTTATTTTTGAAAGAATAAATCTGACGTTTTGGGCCAAAGTTGTAAATGCCTACCAGCAAAAGGTTCTGTAAAAGAAAGCGGTAAAGTATGTTGATGCATCTGCTTCTACACTGTAAAATTGTAGTGAAGCAACAGTGGCTCCTTGCCCATTCTGATCAGTTTGGTAAGAATCATGGCCAAATGGGGGGTTATCAGACAGAAACAAGAAGGCTTGAGGTAAATTGTGTGTGACTGACACATTAGGTGCTAAGTGATAAAAAAATTCTGGTATGGTGCAATTAGGAGGAAAATAAGCCTATTCCAAGAATAATGAAACCTTACTTAATAACTGTTTATTGCTTTTACAAAACTGATTTCATTGCGTTAAGTCCAGGACCTAATGATGGTGGTATTTCTTCCATTTCCTTTGAACTATCTGGTAAACAAAGTTAGAGAGTTCAAGTTAATGCATCTGAATCAAGTATCAAGCTAGAGCATCTAAATCTTGTGTTCATATTATTTAAAATACATTATGGTGGTGTTTGGTTTTTTTTCTGACTAAGAATTCACATTTAGCCATTGACCTGAGATAGGTATATTTTTCCATACAATGAGGATTCTCAAGAAATACCTGCAGTCCTTCCAACCTGAATTGTATGATTCTAAAAATAACTTTTAGGAAAAGTTTTTTTAGAAGGAAAAAATTAATAGTTAACTTTTTAAAAAAAATAGGTATGAAAATCAAAAAGCTTATAAATAACTTTCTCTCTGTCCTGTGTCTGGACATACCTGCAAGATTTAATGTCTTACGTATTGCAGCAAAGCCTGTGTGTTCCTTTGGTGTTTAGCTCATGAGGAAGAGCCTGGTGTCCTGGTTTGAGCTAGAACAGAACTAGCTAGAATCCCTAGTTCAGTGATTTTACTTTTCAGCCAAGTCTCTTCTGGGTAGTGGAACTTTCTGAAGATAATAGCAGATTTTACAGGCAGTGTCTGCTTCTTGCACTGGTAATGCTTGATGCTTATAATTACTACCAAGGACTGGTGTGTGCAGAAAGGCTCCTGCTTATACTTCCTTCTGTGGAGACCAAGGTCACTGCTAAATCTTATGTGCCACGTTGGGTGGTGCAGAAAGTAAAAGGCTGCTCCTGTTGGGAGGAGCAGCCAGGACAGGGGATCCTAAACTGACCAGTGAGGGATTCCAGCCCATGTATGTCATATTCAGAATAAAGCTGAGGGATCACAAGGGTCAAGCTTCTTCAATTGCTGCCATCTGAGGTAGACTCTGTCCATTCTGCCTTTTATCCCAATCTGTGTGTTCCTGAATCAAGTTCCAGAATCCAGCTCCTGAATCCAGTTCCCATCTGCTGCTGAGTCCAGTCTGGGACTTCTGCAGTGTCTGCACCACAGCATCAGGGATGATGGTGATGTAATTGCCAGCAGGGGTTTTGGAGTCAATATTGGTTTTGTATGTATTTGTATATATTTAATTTTATTGTTATTATTTTCATTAGAGCTCTTTTAGTTTTCCCATCCATAAATCTCTCTCCCTTATTCCCTTTTTCTTCCCCTTTGTGAAGGGAGAGGGGTTGACAGAGAGCATCTGTCATTTGTCTAGTGGCCAGCCCAGCCCTAACCCTTGACGCCTAGTTGTGTGTTTCTTTCCTGTTCCTCTCAAAAATGTCTTAGTCTCTTTACTATACTGAGGGCTTTTTCCACCCTCAGTGTCAGTCTCTGCCTCTTGCCATCTCAAACTCTGCGTGCCTCAGAGATCTAAAAAAGCTTTTGTCCCTCAGCCTACTCTCTAGACCAGAAGTAATCGTTTCCTCCTTCCAGAGGATTCTCTGCGATTCTATCAGTCCCATTTTGAGCAAATATTAGTTTCAAGCTGAGAAATAAAACAGATGCTGTCCATTGTATTGATTCCTCATTGGTGTTTCTATACTCTAAAGGCAGATGTCTTAATTAAATTTTACAGTCTTTCCATATGTAGGAAGCCTTAATTGGCCTTGGTAGCATTAGTTAGAACGCACAAGATGCAACTCATTATATATTGTAAGTGTATTAAAAGATCTTCAAATGTCACAAGAGATGCAGAGGAAAGCCTTGATATTAAGTGAAGTATTGCAATACAGATGGCCTCACTCCTTGAAGTATATGAGGGATTAGGCTGTTTCATCCTGTCTCTTCTCTTTTACTCCATGTGCACCTCAGGTTTCTTTTCCAGCTGACTTCAGAATATTCTCCCTATCTCAGCTGGTGGGTGAACATGGTTTTGATTGCAAAATGTCCTTTTCTTTTAATAAATTCTTGTGGCTTCTCCTGACTGGACAGAGGAATCCAGATGACCCCAGTGGACATTTTTGGACCAAATTTCTGCACCTGATATTTGCTATAAAACCACAACTTAGTTGTAACTATAAATGTAGAAACGAGTGTCTGTAATTGTGATGCATGTGTAATAACAATGAGATTGTTTCAATTGAGATTTAATGCAGCTGAGAGATTTAACCTTGCATTACAGACAGTTTTTAAAGGGTCTAGGGTAATGGTGCTTGTAAAAGCTTCTGGCCAATAATGGACACACTGGGCAAGAAAATAACTAGCTGTAGGAAAGTAATGTAATTCCATCTCCTGCCTGGCTGTTGCATTTGCTTAAATGGATAATTTTTGCCAAAGGCTTTAACTGTTGGCAACTGCAATCGAGTCGGTTTTGGGGAATCCTGCACCACCTCATAAAATGAATATTTAAAGTCAGTGACAAG
This sequence comes from Coracias cyanogaster, assembly GCA_033124195.1. NCBI lineage: Eukaryota > Metazoa > Chordata > Aves > Coraciiformes > Coraciidae > Coracias > Coracias cyanogaster. The sequence goes on from JAVSBS010003278.1 coordinate 13,091, forward strand.
TAATCTTGCAAGGTTTAAAAAAGCAGAGATTGCTATAGAGCCAGCCTCAGATTAAATATTATTTGCTAGGTTTAATATTTTGATTGCTCTTCAATAATCAGCTCTTGAGTAACCATGTCGTGGTGTTCTGTTAGGAGTCATTTCAGTTGGCCCTGGTTTTCACACCATCGTATAATTGATAGGCTCCTGTGTCAGAAATCACTAGGCAGCCAAATAAACAATATGTCCTTCTCTCTGTTCAGGAGTAGTGTAATGTTCAGAAATATTGATCCCCTGTGCCAGCTAAAACCATAATGAGGGTAATACCAAATGAACCAAAAGCTTCTTCAACATGTCTCATCTATTACCCAAAGAATTGTAAAATTAATAATATATTGACCTTGTTGTGACACACTAAAAATTACTGCCGCTGGTGCTGCTTAGTATTTTCAAATAGGTGCTCTTCATGGAGAAAAGGAAAAAAAACATTAGCTTGTCCACCACTGGTTTACTTTTTATTGATTTCTTCCCCCTGCTGATTCAAATGTGAATATTCAGCAATAAGGCATCAAAGTCATGTTAGCATAGTATGGCAAAAGTATGTTTTTGGCCACAATTTTGCTATAATGAAGAATTTTGGCAACTTTTGGTTTTTAACCTTTTCTCTTACCTCCTTTCCCCCTTCTGCTTAATTCCAGGAGTAGGTGAACGCCTCACCTCTGGCAGTGTTCTAGGCTTAGTGCAGAGTACTGTCAGAAATAATGCAATGCTGATCTGAATTCACTGCTTACTCCTCAAATCTCTCCCACTGAAGGAAATCTTCATTTTTATTGAAATTCTATTCAGTGATGGAAAGTTTATTCTGTGCTAATTATGAAATAAAAAAATTCAAGCTGGAGACTGTAATATAGAGTGACTGATTAAAAGCGAAAAAGATGAAAAGAGTCTTTGTGAAATAAGTACATTTAAAAATTAAAATATATCATCATCTGGAATTTTGCTGTGCCAAAAGAACATCTAATAACACTAGTAAAATATAATTTGATGTATTTTTTTAAACATCAAGTAGCTTCAAGGAAGTAAGTAGATGAATAAGCTGGTAATGTACATTATTCTCAAGTCATTGCATTGATTGTATTAGTGTTATTTCGAGTCTTGCATTAATATGTATGGTGCAAAGAGTCTTTAATTATGCCTTCGCTGGTAGAGACAAGAATGGCCTTTGAGGACCTGCATTTATACTGCTCATCAGCATGTCATGTCGCTTGGTTCCTGCCAACTAACACTCTTCCAGCTGCTGCCTGGGCATGGTTCTTGTGAGGGTTATTTCCAGTGGGAAGCTAGGCTGGGGCTGTTGTGGGGTATTTTGAGCGGAGGACAGTGCAGGCATATAGGTATAAACTTGAGCTGTGCTGCACTGCTTGGCTCCTAAGGCAAAAGGACTCCTTGGCCTGTTATATTTAGCAGTGCAGAAATAAACTTTGCGTGTTACAAGATTTTCTCTATAAGCCTTTTTAAAACTTCTTGGAGTTAATTGGTAAGGTAGAAATCTTTCTTTATATCTTTTTTATTTAAACACTTAATAAATTACATGTTGAAAGATAACGTAGCCCCACTAAGACAGTACTCAGATTTTAAAAGCTTTCTTACTTTGAACTATATTTTTTTGCTTTGAAACTTGACTTGGCTTGAAGCTGATTTTATAAAGATTTCCTTATCTGATTCTTTAAGATTCTTGATTCTCTGCTGTCATTAATCCCTTTTCCCCGTATCCTCACATATCACCATCTCTACCAAAAACCACCTCCAGTGCCAATATACAATATTGCATGTGTGCCAGGCCCTACAAACTGAGTTTTGGTAACACTAAAATGACTGAGACGAACAGTATAAATCAAAGTTTGGGCTCAGACTATGAAGCTGTTTATAAAATTTGTTCCTTTTTAACTTAGTATTTGTACTTAGACATGAGCCATTACAATTTTTAGAGGTGGCTGACTTCTCCAGTAAATTGCATCTTTTGAACTGGTCAAGGTCATAAACCATCACTAAAATGAAATTTCAGAAAACTGCCTCTGAAGTTGCCCAGCTAGGAACAGTTTTTCTTGTCAATAGCATTAATTAAAAAATGCAGATCCAAGCTGGCACACGGCAATAGCTTAAAATTTGAACTAACTTATCAGTAAAGTCTAAGAATATACCTCATCTCCTCTGCAATTTGCTTGATTTGCAAGTAAAGATTGTTCTGCTGCAAATACTCAACTAGCATCTAACAAATGAAATCCTCCTACCTAACTGGCTTTTTATTTGGTCTTTTAATTCCGCTTATCCCTTTAGCCCTATCAATTTTTGGCATGTTGTCAATGGTGGGTTTTCCACTGGTTTGCATGGAACTGAGGTGCTAGAACTAGTTCTGAATGATATAAATTTCTAGCCTCAAGTAGATCTGTAAGAATTTTATCTGAGTTAATACATTTATGCACAAATATGCGTAGTTAGCTCTGAGTTTTAGAATTTTAAAACTTTTTTTAAAAACTGAACAATGAAACTGTTTCATGTGTTTCTGTAGTGGGATCTCTAAAGAATCCCATTGGGTGATACCAAAAGTAGTAAACCAGAGAATGGTTGTATGAATGCAGTATAGTTTGAGCTCCAGTTTTAGAAAAGTTTGTCTATACTGTGCTTTACAAAGCTTTACAAGGTAAGCCTTGGAATAGAAGTTTTTACAGTATCTTCTTGATAAGATTCTCATTGGTGTCTCTGTGTGTGTTATTCTCTTATTTTTTTCAGAAATAACATACACATCAAACCAAGCCTTGCACATTAAGCTTTTGGGCAGTTTGTTGGGCAGTTTGTATTTTACTGTTAAAGTCTGAATCAAATAACTTAGACTTTTGTAGACAGAAAGGGTGTTGGAACAGGGCTATTAAACAGTTGCTCGAAATAAACCATAAACCTCACCAGCTACGAGGATGTATAGTGTGTGCATGCTTAGTTTTATTAATATCTACCAATAAGGCTTTCTGTTGCAATAATTGTTGTGCTAGTCGCTGGGAGTCAAGTACATGACTTGCATAATCTTTGAATAGACTGTCAGGTAAAATATCTAGTCAGTGACATAGAGTCCTTTACTTTTAAACGGGAGTTTTATTTGTGGTTTTGGGTCAGAATTAATGGGATCTTCTGGCTAGTTATTTTTCTGAATTAACACAACTCTAAAAATCAGTAATACTTCAGCTGAACCAGCAAGACTCTTGTAGACAACTTTCTAAGAAGTTCAGCTCCTTTGTAATAACTCTCCTATCTTCATCTCAGCAATTCCATAGCAATTACTCTGTTATAACTTCATGAAGAAACATATAATAGCAGTAGCAAGTGACTGTCCTCTGATGGAGAAACATGTCTTGATACGCCCAAGGCAATACTATCCCCTGGCTGCTTCCATGGAAATGTTAAGTTTGTGATAGAACAGAGCAGAAACATGTGAAAGGAATGACATGAAATTAAAGGACCCCATAAGGCTCTACTAGCATTTGAGAGAGATCTCAAAGGTGTTCTGGAGGGTAGTGGTTGGATTATTATTTTTTCCATATTAAAATTCCATTTCATCATGTTATTCATAGGCAATGCAAGTTTGTGTAGAGAAGGCATGATCTTCTGACAAATCTTCAGGAGCACAGCAAATGATAAATTAAAACATGGCTTCTTCTTGAGCTAATGTTACCCAGTGAGTGCTGTGTATTGATGCTATTGGTAATGCAGGACTTGGAAGTCTCTTTTCAGAGAATAAAAACATTTTCTCTGTTGAAATCAAAACACTCTTTCAAGAGATGTAATGAGAGAAGAACTGTAGAGTTTGGTTGTTTGTTTGTTTTTTTTTTTTCCCTTGCTTTTCTGAACTTGCTTTGCTTTAAAGATGAATGGTGTGTTTATTTCACTCTGAAGTGAGAGGAAACCAAGTTTGATAATTTACTATAAGGGGACAAACCACCCCCTGCCCCATGACCCTGTAAGCTGGGTTTTTATTTAAGTGATAGTTATATGCTTTAATAATTATGAGAACTAGGTCTTCACATTTTGAGTTCTAAACTGAAAGACATTTTAGTTCCAATTGCTAGATTACTAGATTAAAAAAAAAAACCCAACCAGTTTTCATGGGATTTAGACCATTTGATTTTCACAGTTCTAAATATAGACACAGGCAGCTGCCTGTGATCTTTGAGCAATCACATCTGAAACACTCGGTTCCTTTTCATAGTGATAAGGGATGAGATGGTAAGAAGTTCAGAAGGCTTCATTTTCAGTCAAGAAAACTGTATTTGTAATATTTCAAAGCTCTTCAGAGTCTATTGAAAAGCTGCTGAAAATAAGGTGCTAGTCCTTGTATCATACTTAATTTCTAGTGTGAGGAGTTACGTTGCTGTTTTGCTTGGTTATTCTTTCTGAATTATTCTCTACCTCAAGCACAGGAATGAAGTTTCCATCTATTGTTTCATGCTTAATTCTCTTTCATTCCATAGAGCATCATCCAACAGTGGTGAGGGTTATAGACTTGGCTTTATATTTTGGCTTCTGTTTATAGTATTAGAGTTGACATTTCTCAGGATGAAAGGTGCTGAGTAGATTGTGTTTCTTTAGCCATAGTCCCAGCAGGGTGGTTTCACTTGATGTCAATTCTCATGTTACCCAAAAAGGTAACGTTTTATTGCCATATGTCTACATTTCTTTTGCTATTTGCCATGGTGTTGACTTTTGTTTGTCCATGTATATATCTTTTTTTTTTTTGTAGTTTCAGTACAGTCAATAGATACTTTCTCCCATCCCCCACAAGAAGCCTATTTCAAAACCTTTTGTTTCAGCCTAGGAAAAAAAGCAAAACTTTGTGTGTGCATGAAAGGAAACTTGTCTGAAAATCAGTAGACGTTTTTCACCCCTTAAATTTAGGGCTTTGACATTGGCAGGGTCCCTAAAACTAGAAAAAACAGCCCTGTTAAACACTGACCTCACTCATACTGAAACCTGTACTCAAACTCGTTTTTTCTTATCAGTAGGTGCAGCAGAATCTGCAGAGGAACATTCCCATCAGCCAGTCATGAGATAAGGGAGGGAATGTGATAGAGGGAATGGAGACAAGAATATCCCACTGTTGCCTCCTCACATCCTCAGAAGTCACCTGTAAAATTGAGGTCTCTGAGCCTGGGAGTTGTGATAAAGGAGTGGAAAGGAGGTAGCGACACCTAAGAAGCAACAGGAGTGAGTAAGAGCTGGGGTAACATGTGAGGACATGAGCAGCATGGGGATGCTAGGAGAGCGGATGCAGTTGGGAGCAGGAGAGCTTCAGAAGGTGGCTGGGGTCTCTGATCTCAGCCTTGCTGGTCAGCCTCTGGGGCAGTAGTTGGCCATAGGCACCATACCACTTACAGCCTAGCAAAGGAGGTGGGGGGAGAAATATGCTGCCTAGGAAAAGTAGTAAACATCTTCCTAGCTTTGAGATGAAAGGATTTTAAACTTCTGGATGAGAGGAGGAAGGAAAGGGGTTGGCTTTGCCTGGTGGAGGTTTGATAGATCAGACTGCGTCTTATCAGCAATAGCAGCTTTTTGATTTGTGTACTGACAAAAGAGCCTTTCTAAAGAAACTGGCCTGCCACTTGAGCATTTTCTCTGCAGTTCGCTAGCAGTTCTGAAAATCCATAGATTATGAAAAACAGTAAAGTTTGAACATGCGATGCAAAACATAAATTTAAAATATTTTAAAAGTCTGTCATGATTTATTTTCTTCTACATTCTGTTACAATGGAGTGACACTGCATTAAATCTCATTTTAATGTTCTGGAAATCACAAAATATTTGTCAGCATTATTTGTTTCTTTTTACTGTGTGTACACCATAAGTTTTAGAAATACATCGTTTAGAAATATGGGGGATTTGCAAGTATAAAAAACTTATTGCTGCTTCTTTTAAGAAAAAGTAGTTGTTAGCAACTGAAAGCAACTTGTGAGCGTAAGTGCAGCTGAGCAGGAGAGGGAAAGTACTTGCTACAGTAAATTAGGAGGTAAAAAAACTGCTTATCTGTTTGCTAGTTCAAGGGTAGTAAAAGTCAAGCTGGAACAATATCGTCGCTTGGCCAAGCTCATGTGGTGTGACCTCTAACTATGCAAATGGGTATCTGAATGTAAAATTCAAGTGTTTAAGAAGCAGTGTCATTTCCATATACTCATTTGTGTGCAAAGACATAATTTGCAAAAAGTTGTGTATGCAATAGGCAAAACCCAGTCAAATATACATCTCAGTTCCCATGTCCCATGACCCACTGATATTTCTTTCCTGCAAAATGCTTTTCTTCTCATTTTATACAGGCTCGTTTATTCAAGCCATCTGCACTTAAAAGTATTTCTGTAGGATTCCTGTTTTAGGGAAAGTAGTATCTAAAACTTTAGAAATAATTTTTTGTAATTTTATAAAAAAAGCAAAGTTCAAAATAAGTAGGTATTTACTATGTAGGAGAAATTGTGTCTAAGGGTTGACTGTGATTGTACAATGTATTCAGTCCCTTCATCAGCAAAAGGCAGTTTCAGGCAATTGTTGTGGTGAGAGCAATTTTAAAGCCACCTATTCACTCACAACATAGAGTGGTGATCACTGGTAATGGGAAGAGGGCCTAACATATCGAGTATTTCTCTCCTGTGAAAGCAAACACAGAAACAAAATGCATTCCTTTGTCTTTAGAGAAGATCAAGTATCAGGATAATTGACAGGGAACATATACTGAAGATATTTAAGATGAAATGCAGTCAACTGCAAGGATTCAGTTCTTGATATACAGAATTTGGCACAAATATTAACATATATATGCTTGCTCATTTACATATGTTTATTATTTGAAAATGTATTTGTTTATATTGGAAGGACACCTAAGGAGCAACGGGAGTGAGCAAGAACTGGGGCAACGTACGAGGACATGAGCAGCAGGGGGAATCTAGGAAGGCAAATGCAGTCGGGAGTGGGAGAGATTCAGTTGTTATAGTGGGGTAGTTTGAGGAATTACACAGGCAAGTACAGGTTGCAGGATTAGGTCCACATCTTATTTGCATTTTCAGAGTGTAGTGTGGTAGAGCTGTTTGAAAGATGGCCAAACAGATGCACAACAAAGCATGAAGAAAAAATATTTTGACGTATTTTTGAAAAATTTCTATCACTCTAATTTAGGAGCTGTAGAAATATGACCACCTTATTCCAGCATTTAATGATATACAACTGCAAGGATGCAAGGGCAGGCTTTTAATCTTTGCCACTGTTCTGCAAGGATAGATTGTGTTATTCTGTTGTGTGCTTGGTAATGACAAGAAGAGCCCCCTGTTAGTAAGCCAGACAGATGTCAGAACACCTGTTTACAGAAACGGTTCCTCTGCAATGTGGAAATTCAAGCCCCATGTCTGGTCAAGGATTTGCTGATGATTCTGGTGAACAGTGCTTTCCTGCAGCCTGCATGCCCTTATCTATCTTCTTTTCTGAAGAAGGAAAGCTGGTGTGCCACTACTTGTGGGTCCATTCAGCAGGTCTCGCTTTTATGCATTGCACCTTGGCTAAGTATTCTGGGCCACTTTAATAAAAGGAGAGAAATAGATTTGCATAAGATACCATGCTGGGTTACAGAGTAAGTGATAAAAATAATTTTGTCCTAAACTGAGATTTTTTTGTTATTCAGTTATAGGCAACCCTGCACATTTTCCTGAGGAAAAGGTTAGTGAGATGAAAATATGACTTACTTGCCTGATTTTGAAGAAGAGTGCTTCAGATCAGAGGAACTACGTATAAAATTACTCCCTTACTGCTGTTGAGGTTAAAATTAGCATGTGGAAAACCTTCATACAGTTGTAGAGTTTCAAAGTTGTCATTGTTTGTTCTTGTCTATTACGCCACCGAATTTTGACGTGCAGACAAGGTGCATTATTTTTGTAGAAAGCTCGGTAATACTTAGCAGGGAGACAACAAGGACACTTTGTGTGTGTTGGCTCCAAGTGGCCATGGCAAGGACACATCTAAAGATTTGCCTAATTGTGCTCCTGCTACTACTTGGCAGAAGAAATGCAGAAGGCTGAGTGTAACAGATCTTTGAATGGCTGCTATAGTGTTTGTGTTGTAGCTGTTCAGCTTCTCAGAGATATTCTCTTGCCTTTTCTGCACTGTTTCTTCAGCTGCATGCTTGTCAGAGAATAATGCAGGGAAAAGATATATGTGAGGAAAACTCGGGGAAATGACACTGCTGTAGAGCTGCTAAATGAATTGTACTGTCATTCACTTGGGTGTGTAGTAACACATAGATGCCCTGCCTTCCCATTTACTTTAAGGTATGATCCCCTTATTGCAGAGCTTAGGTTGTTCTGCATATACATCAGACTGTTATGGTTGTAGCACCCCTGCAGAAATATTACTGTTCTGACTCTGCAGATGGATGTAGTCCCACTTTCCAGAGTGATTGTCTTGGTTTGGGGTATATATGAAGTCAGTGGCTGAACAGGGACGTGAAAACACGGTTGTCCTCGTCTCACCTGGTTGATGCACCTTTATACCTCAGCCATTTTAGTATATAAGCTGAATAGCTGGAATATTCCTAATAACTATATGTATTCATAGTACTACTGTTTGCTTTCTAAGGATTTTGCAGAGAGGAAAGAATAGGCCAATATAAAAATTAGTAACAAAAATGGGTAATGTGTGCATGACTCACTCTGCCAACTTTCTCAGAAGTGGTCAGACCCAACACCTACATCACAGCCTTTCACAACACATTTACAAGGCTCTTCAGCACTTCTCCTGCTTCTGAGTTCTGTATCATGGGCATGTTGTGACCTACCCACTGCTGTTTATTGTTCTACAGTATTTCTATTATTTTATACCAGTATCGTTTATCAGAAAGCTGTCCCTGAGCCAGCCCAAAAGTGTCAGCTGGCAGCCTTCAGCACGCTTCCCTAGAGCTTATATTTGCTGTCAAACTTGACAACTCAAATAGATCATGCTGGTCAGCACTTGCTCCTAGCTCCTTGGTTCAGATGAATGCTTGCAAAGAGCAGGATGCCCTTTTCCAACATTTAAGGCTAACTCACACTATTATTGCTGCCTGGTCACCCCATCCCAGCACTCCTTTAAGATTGCAGCCTGCATTCCTGCTTTATGAGGGGAGCTTTGAGACTTCTTGACAAAGATCATTAGTTTCTAGTTACGTGGCACAAGGTGCCTGGGAGACAGTATGGACCCATCTTGGAGCTGGTCTAGGGAGAATGTATGAAAGTGTGTGGGGTTAGGCTCCTGCTGAGGACACAGGGAGGTTTATGGCTCAGAAGGTACAGTGTGTCAGTGGGGCTTACTTGTCCCCACAACAGGTTGCCTCTGTCTGAACTGAGACATTTAGGCAGGAAGATGACTTCACCTTGGTTCGGAGGCTTGACAAAGAACACAGGCAAATGTCAGATAAGGAGAGAGTTCTGACAGCTAACTTGAAGGAAACTACATGGAGCACCAAAAGAGAAGCCTCAAAGAAACAGCACTGTATCCAGCCTCTCCCACTGGCTCCACCTTCCTGATTATAATTTTCAGGACTCAAGCTCTTAGACCACCTCTGTGGAGGAAGCTGTCTTTGAAGGTGGTCCCAGGTAGATGTGTGCATACATTGTTCCTGATGAATGTCTGTGCTAAGTACAACAACCAACCACTTTGGTCATCTCCAAACCTGCTGAACTTAATTTTCTTCCAGCAAATTTTGTTTGGTATCAAAGTTAGAGTGACAAATACGTGAAACATTGGCAGGGTGACAGCTGTTTATAGGAAGTGTGGCAGTTGGTGCTGTCTTTAGATGGGAGGCACATATAAAGCCGATTTGGGTCCACTGCTGATGCTGGTTTCTGTCCTTTTCAATGTCAGACAAGAGTTGAAATGACATAATTTCATGTGGAAAAAAAAGGGTACAGGAGTGAACTGAATGAATCCTTTCCAAATTCTGTTTTCTTTGTTCAACAAGAGATGATGTTTTTTTCCAGATATTCCAGACAGGACTCTGTCAAGGTACCTCAGAGGGCCTCTGAAGAACAGACACTGAATGAGTAGCTGGTGGATAGACAGAGACCTTAGCATGAAAGAAGCTGTGGGGAGCACTGTATCAAGGTATGATAGATGCTGGTAGGAGGAGTACTTATCCACTTGCTTCCAGGATCAAGGGTTTTTAGGAATTTCTCACTTCTGCTACACTGGTATAGATACTGATGTCCACATGTTGTCCTTCTTTTCTTTCCTTAAGTCCTTCAAATATGGTCACTTTACCTATGCCTTGAGGCTGTTGCAAATCTTTCCACCAAAGCTTCTCCAGTATGAGAAAGCAAAACTGAATTGTTTCAAGTGAAGCCTGATTGTAAGAGCCATTTGTTACTTTCTATGTATTGTTCTGGCTATTATTCTAGCCTCTTCCCCTCTCATGTGAAGTATATTCAACACTAAATTGAAACAAAGTTAAACTAATTTCCTTGGTGGTTTGAGACTACATGCTTTTTTTCACCCCTGGTGTTCTCCATTGATGTTTTTTTCTGAAACTGGAATGGCATGAAAAGTGAAGTGGGAAGAAAATATATTTGGAAGGGTGTGCCTTGTCAGTTCAGAGTGAGAGGAACTGCCATGGATGAATGTAAGTCTTGGTTATCCTCTGACAGTGGCATTTGTTCACTTGGCTGGTTGGACCCCCCTTGAATATGGTTCTGCCCATAAACAGTGCACCATTCATGGTCATACCTATGGTTGTAGTTTGGTAATTGCACTTTTGATAACTATAACTAGTAATTATGCACATACATTGCATAGGAGGAATAGAAAATATGTCATGTTAATGCTACAAAGGACATGGGTAACCAGTCATTGGGTTTTTTTTTTAAGAAGTAGAGCTGTAGCAATTTGATGATAAATTGACAATTGAGAGCTGTAATAGCATGCACCTGTGAACAACAGCTTGATCAAAGAGGCAAGTAAAGATGTATTGGAATAATTCAGGTAGCTCAATGCCATATGACTTTGAAACAGGAGGAGAAGACAAGCTCACATCTGGAAGTGATACATTAGGGGTTTTTTAAAAAGATTGTTCAATCGTAGCACAGCTGTGGAGAGGAGGAAGTGAGACGTCCAGTAGAAGGAGGCAGATGTATAAAAATGCACTGAAGAGATATGTAGGCCAAGCTAGCTGACCCTGTGTAAGGAAAAGCCAGAGATGTATAATGCATCACTGGCCAGACACTATATGACAAATGTGTTTTCCAGCTAGGGCAGTTACCTGGTAATCTTAGCCTGAAACACCTGAGCCCAAAGTTGTGAAATCTTTCTTAGGTGGTCTTGCAGACAGAATTATGTCACTTATTCTGCCTCTTGTCTGCCATTAACTTTTGTAGTTGGAGACTTGCTAACCTTAAAAGCACGCAGAGTAAGGGCTTTGAACAATTGCTTCGGCTTTCCCAATGACCTTGGGTATATAAAGCCCTGTTCCTGAGCATACTAAGAAGTGACTATCTTAAACTTGACCTATTTCGTTTCTAAACTTCAGCAGAAACAAGAAAATAGACTCCAACCTATCTACCTGATCTAAGGAAAGTTTACAATGTGCAGAGATGTGACTGAAATTAGAGCTGCTTCATCTCTTATTTGGTTTTATGTAACCATGTGAATAAAGTGACTGGGGTTTGGTCCTGTATTAATTTTGAGGTAATGAAAGCTAATAGCATGAAGGTGACAGGTACAGGTAGTAACACTGGAAGTCACTCATATTGCCCAGCTGTAAATCCACAGTTTGTGTATGTGTTCAGACTTGTGAACAGCGTGTTTGTGGACCTACCTTCTGAGTACTCTGAACACCGTAGCATACGTATGGAATCTGTAAGTTTTCATCCCCTGATCTGTAGTCCATCTTACTTTCAGTATATTGCTGTCTACATAAAACATGGAATTTAAAATTAAGTAATGGTGGCACGCACTTATGTCAATTAACTATGACCTTCCTCTGGCTGAAAGTCACACAGCATAGGTACTGAAGAACCAAGTTATGGATGAAGGCAACAACCTAATGTGTTTAATACATCGGTACAGAGTATTTTGATTGTTAGCTTCTTGGGAGATTGGTTAATTGCTTGTTTATCTTCTGTGTAATTTGTTACTAAATAAGGTTTTAAAGGCATAATTCTGGAATGGAGCCAGTCTGAATCTGATCCGTGTTGACAGCATAAAGCTTACTTCAGTTGTGCATTAATGCCTAGCCTTGTTTGCTGTGCTTTAATGGAATTGTGTAGAATGGCTTGGATCAAATCCAAATAGGAGCACATTTTACCAAGAGTTGTTGAGTCTTTTCCTGGAGTTTCTAACAGCTTATAATGGGCAAAGGGCTGGGAAACTGGAGCTTGGCCACAGTTTTACCCATACTGACTAATTAGCACAATTAACATAATTGCTCTGCATGTATGTAATGATACTAAGAGGAGATTTGTGGATCTGCTAGGAGAGCAGGTTTTCTAAGTTAGGCATAGAAAAGCCTTATACTCATTTCAATTTCAAGACTTTGTTGATTAATGCTCCTTCCAGCCAAGCAGTCTGGATGGAATCCAAGGAGTGACAATGGTGCTGGTGAGGCTGTGGCTTGACCATAAAGTGCATTAATTGGACTTTAAGGTTTTTCTGATCGCAGAATCATGGAATGGTAGGGGTTGGAAGGGACCTCTAGAGGTCGTCTAGTCCAACCCCTCTGCCAAAGCTTCCAGGTTCCAGGGCTCTGTGACCCTCACAGTAAAGAAGTTTCCTCCTATGTTGAAGTGGGACTTCCTGTGTTCCAGATTGCGCCCGTTTCCCCTTGTCCTATCACTGGGCACCATTGAGAAGAGACTGATTGCTTTATCTTCCTGACATCCACACTTCAGGTCTTTATAAACATTGATCAGATCCCTTCTCAGCCTTCTTTTCTCAAGGCTAAATAGCCCCAGAGATCTCAGTCTTTCCTCATACAAGAGATGTTCCAGTCCCTTAATCATCTTTGTAGCCCTCCATTGGGCTCTCTCCAGTAGTTCCCTCTTACCCTTGAACTGGGGAGCCCAGAACTGGACACAATATTGCAGGTGTAGCCTTACCAAGGCAGAATAGACAGGGAGGACAACCTCTGTTGACCTGCTGGTCATGCTCTTCTTAATGCAGCCCAGGATACCATTGGCCTTCTTTGTCACAAGGGCAGATCAAAAAACCCTATGACTGTATGGTGCGAAGCACTGAAAAACTGATAAGCTCACTGTGATTGTTCACATTTTTTAAAAGTACTTCGGCAATCTAACTATGCACTGAAGGCTTTACCATGGATCTACTATCATTTTCCCATGCTCCTTTGTATTTATATTGTAATTTTTTCTGCAGATACAAGAAAGCATGAAACTTCCGTGATCCAGAACATGGAATACAGCAGCCAGATCAGACAGGCAGTTTTATGCCTCTGCCAAAGCCAGGTGGGATTGATACTTTTGGCTGGTCTGGTGTTGGTGATGATGAGACCACTGTCTGTGTGTCTTCATATCTGACTCGCACATCATGTGCAAAAAAGGCTATCAAATAATAACAGGATTTCAGCTCTAACGCATCTTCATGTTTAGGAGGGTACAGAATTTTTAGGATATAGCTTCAGTCAGTTGACTGTTACACATAATGGATGTAGAAATAGGATTTGTTAAAAGCCCTGCCTGTTGTATGGAGGAATGCTTAAGGCAGCTAAAGAGGAGCTGAAGTGTGGGCTTCCTCAGCTCGTGCAAGCAGAGATGAGAAACAAGATGCTCTTACAAGGCAGCAGACTCCACAGCAGGCTTCAGTGTCTTGTTCCTTTTAGCTTGTTCTTCCCTGACATAAGAAAAACAGAGTTGGAGAGAGACTCACAGCACTTCAGTGCTTACTGGCTAGGGCATATGTGATACAGGAAAATAATTACTTGAATTCTAACCTGCTGGGTATTTAAAAGGCTGATGATAATAACATCTGGAAATTGATTAAGGGACTTGACACTTTGTTAACTCCATAGGGCTATCGCTGTGATGGCTGTTTGGTAGGAGTCCATGGGGACTGAGATACTCAGGCTCGTTTGGGCTGAATCTGTATTGGTGTAGTAGCAGTCATTTAAAATTTCATAGCCCTGTTGAAGCTATACTGCTTACAAGAACTGCTGAGGCTGAGGCTCTGCTGCTTACAAGGTATGACCCAGTGTTGGGATATCTGGTACTGGAATATACCAGCTTGTGCAGTGCTCTTCTGGGCTTGTGAATGCTCTTTGCATGGGGGAAATGTGATCACAGACACCCATGGCCTGAGCTGGCTAAGGAATTAGGCAAAATTTTGTAGATTATTGACTTGGATGTACACTCTTGCACATTAACGCTGATAACTTTTGACTAAAACCATTTACTTAAAATTTTCTGTAATTTGCTTACAGCCTTCTTGCTGTCTTGCTGCTTTTATAATATTGTCCTTTCCTTCTTAGCTAACGTGGTACTTCAGTTTGCAAACTGAGATCAGTATACATAATTCTAGAAGGTAGCAGATATTATCTTATGACATCACCCCCTCTCCCCCAGCCCCAAACAGAGCAGGATACAGAGACACTGTATTTAATTTTTCAGTATGTTGTTTGAAGTCTTGTTTTGTAGTATATTCTTTTTTGAGTACATGGAGTAGAGGCTGCTCTGTAATCAAGGTAGCATATGTCTCTTTAACTAGGTCTCAATCTTTCCAAACTCCAAAAGCTCAATAATTCTTGCCATTTGTTTTTCTATTTTGTAGCTGATAGCTAGATAAGAGTGCTTTTTCCAACATCACTGGCACTATTCCCCAAAAAGCAGGTAATTAGAATGACGCTTTTAAAGTACAGTGACTTAAAAGTCTACAGCTGAATATTTTCTATTTTTACTTCAAAGTATACAATTTTCTACGTTTTTTTTCCATAGATATTTCTCTGTCTCTGTAATCATTTTAAAAGCATATGTTAGAGAGACAAAGTGATAATACTTTTTTTCATGGGGGTTTTATATGCTTTAGACAGAAACGCCCAAAGCAAACGAAACTGATTCATTGCAATTTCTTGTGAGAGCATTCTGTCTCAGAAAATGCTGTAGTTTGGTCAGGAGGGGAATGGAAAAAACACCCTGAGCAACTTTGGGAAAAAAAAAAAAAAAAAAAATCATTTTCAGAAAAGGTGTCTCTTTCAGCTGGAAATTCTTACACTGGTAAATTTTCTAGACTGTGCAAATGGGGCAGGGGGGGTGGGGTGTTGGACTAGATGACCTTTAAAGGCCCCTTCTAACCTAAGCCATTCTGCGTGATAGGTATGAGGAGTGAAATTGCATATATTTTAGTTCTGTGGAAGCTTGGCTACTGCATTTGGTCTCCCTCCTCCTCCTTTAGTTATCTGTCCTCAGTTTGTAGGCAGTGCTAGGGAATAGGGCACATGCAGAGACTGGTGCTGACTGGTGTTGACATGTTCTTCCCAGAGCTAGTAGTGACTGGATGAAACTCTTGGAGGTCTGTATATAAGTCCTGCTCTATTTTCTGCCTTCCTTTTTCTCTAAAGCTGGTAAGCATGAAGATATTTGCAAAAGGGTATAAACAACTTCACTTTTCAAATGATACCAGGTTCTTCCAGCTTTACACCATAGCAAGTTCCTTGCCATTTAAATCCATTTGCACCAGCTTACTATACAAAATATGGCAGATATCTTATAGAATCATAGAATACCAAGTTGGAAGGGACTTAAGGATCATCTAGTCCAACCTTTCAAGGTAAAAATGTAGTTTAAATGAGATGGCCCTGCACCTTCTCAAACTGAACCTTAAAACTGTCTAGAATAAAATTTTTTTTCATCTTCCATGTAAGTGTCCTATTAGTGGGATAAGGAAGGGGATATGGATATATTGGACAGAATTTTCTTTAGTCAAAGTTCACAGTGACCTATATGAAATCACCTGTTGATCTCATTTGGAATGTCTCTGGTTTTGTTACCATGGTCATTAAGGTGGCCACAGAAGGAACAGTGCAGAGAACTGAGTGATCTGATCATTGCACAAGGAGAATATTTATAGGACAGGGCTATGACACACTGGTACAGTCATACAGAATGCAGCTTACACCACTACTTTTTGATGCTGTTTATTACTCCGTTGAGGTAGTGGTTAGAGACCTTGGCAGGCTATTCCTAGAAAGCACACAAATGTAACAGACAATTTTTATTTGCTTCAGTTGACACTGTCCAGTTTAGAACTCGAATTTTTTATACTGTAATAAGATTCTTAAAATAGTATTTCCTTTATTAGCCAGGATCTGTAATGCATGACTGGGATAAAGGAACTGGGAGATAGGCAGTAACATTACCAAATGTGTTGGATGTTTGCAGATATTTCAAAATTATTTTAGGTAGAGATTCGTTACCAATCTGGTTACTAACGAACTGTGAAATTGCATGGTATTTGGTGATTGCCAAAGTTTGACAAGCTGTCAAGAGCTTCATTGGGAAGTTATTATTGCTTTTCTGTTTCTTTATACCATTTTACAGTGTTTTGTTCTAGTCTGCAATATAAAATTTGGGGTCTTTTTGATTTTTTTGTTTGAGAGTTTTTTGAATTGCAGGCATAACATATCTGTATAAACTCTAGAATGTCATAAATAGACCTTACTAATAACTACCGGTCTTTACTGGAAATAATTGGTGCACTGTTTAGATAATGTCCCTTGCATAAAACACCCCTGTACAGGTAGTTTTTTCACAAAAGTTTGGGTTTGGTAGTGTAACGAGCAGAGAAATGCAGTTTAATGGCTAGATGCTTAGTAAGTTACCTGTATTTTACTTCTGTTGTCAAAATCTAGTTTTTTGTCTCAGTGTTGCTTTTGGAAAGACTCTCATATGGTAGTTTTTCAAGCATTTTCAGTACAATACCAATTTACTTGAGCTGAGGTGATTGATAAGTCTAAATTCTTTTAGAACCTTCTGGTTAATGAAGTTTTTCCCTTTATTAGAGTAATGAGATGTGGAACAAAACTGCTGCTGAAATTGAGAAGCAGAAGAGTGAGGTTAGTGGATTTTAGGATAACAGAGAGGGCAATTGATTTAAGTGAATATGCTGGTTCCTGTATACTTAAATATAATGAAATAACTGTGAAGAGCTGCCTGAGAAATCTGTGATGATTTTTCCCAGTGCAGTTGAGAGTAAAATCTGTCTTGAAGAACATCTTCAGGGAAAACGTTAAAATTGTAAGGAAATTAGAACATTATGTTTTTACCCAAAGCAGAGATATATTTTACTGGGTTGCTTTTCTCCTTACATGGTGGCAAACATTCTCACTTATAAATCGCAAAGCACTGGAACATGCCTTTAACTTCAAGCATGTACTTGGTCTTCAGATTAATTGGTCAGCTCAAGAAATTGAAGTTCTGCATGTGTTTAAGTGCTTTTCTGGATCAAAACTTGTATGATAGGTCTTGTTAATCACTGACTGTGTACAGAAAAAAATATTAAAAGCACTGTAAAAATTTTGGAAAAAAACACTATATAATCTATGACCTTGAAGAGTTTAGCAAGTAAGGTAGGAGCAGAGCCATGTGGTGCCTTGGAAAGCTCAGGAAAGGAAATACTTCAGTTCATTAGCTAAAACGTTAGCTAAAATTAACGCTGATAATTCCAATGCCATTAAAGAGAGTTGAATTGTTTCAACAGTGCTGAATCCAGGCTAAAGCTGCTGGGCGTGTTATCCTCCCTGCTTCTGTGCGTTCCTCAACCACTTCGCTCTTCTAGCAGCTACTGCCCTGTTAACGTGGCGAGCAGTTTTCAGCCTGAGTTAGATCTGAAGAGAGATGTTGCTGAGGAGGGTATGCTTCAAGATGTTTGCTGAGGTGCTGGTGCATCTGAATAGGGAACGTATTGGGGAAACGTAGCCAGCAACACACCCCTTTGAGCTGTACGCAGCTTATACTGAGAAACTTTCCAAAATTGTCCTTGTTTTCTCCCTGTACTGAGATCAGAAGAGCCATTGCTTCTGTTCCTAGAACAGGAGTAAACATCGAGCTGTTTACTACTTTCAGGTAACTCAGAACCAGAATTAGAGCTATATGCTACTTAAGGCTTTAAACTGGATGTAAAAATATGTTTTCCTGTCCCAGGTTTGCCTAATATTTTTCAGGTTTCTGGTTAAAAAGGCAACACAGTGCCAAGCTGAAGAGCTACTTGGGGAGAGAAGCTCAAGCGCATAAATGAGCTTATGCAAATAGTGTTTTTCAAGAGAACCAAATTTGTTTGGCACTGTTTGATAGGAGATCTGCATTACTTGATGTGCTTGAATGTGAAGGCAAAAAAAGTAGAAAAAAGAATGTGGAGTGTAAGAAAAATCTAAACCCCTAAACATCTCTATTATGGTAATCTTTACCATATTATTTTGATACAAGCCCTCTTCCCACACAGACTTCACTATTTATGTTACAGGAAATGCTGCAGTCTCAAGTTCTCTTGGGAATTATTTTTATTCCAAACAAAGTAGATATATTCTGAGCCATCTATTTTTCTAATTTCTAAATCTGATTAGAATAAGGGTAATTAAGCTGCTGTCTTTTGGGATTTTCTGCTTACTTCATGAAAAAGAAAATATTGAAACGAGAGTTTGGGTGCTAAAGCTTTACCCTTTTACTGTATTTAAATTTCATTAAATTATGTAAAGCCATTTAAAAACCTGGCAATGAATGTGCTGAATCATTTTTTGTGTGCACATTTTTCTGCAGACTCCTAGCAGTGTGAGGAGTGTTTATATGCAATCATTTATTTTGTTGTCTTTATGACCAAGGTATATCAAACTAACATGACATCTGCTAAAAGGCTGCAGTTTAATTTTTGTACAAATACATTTTATTCTTTGGAAAACAAGCCCCTGTGTTCCGTTCGGTAAGCAGTGAAAAGTTCAAAATCAGCAAACAAATGAAGTCGTATACTGACAAATGCTATTTGCCTTTAGAATTACTTCTTCTTTTCTGTTCATGTTTTTTAAGCCTAAAACTTCTCATGTCCCCTGGCATGTTAGAGGATTATAATGATGCCATTCCAATCTATGAAAGCAAATCTATATTTTTCCTTGCTGTGAAGTTTACTGGTCAGTGCAAAAATGAATAGAGCAAAGGGATTGCTGTTACAGGGAAATAAAAAATATTATGTGCAGCTTGGGCAAGATTTGCTCATTAGAGTTTGATCTTACGCCATGAATCTTTACTAAGTTGACCTGGGATGTTTGATATAAGGCTGGATACCAAGGTGTTAATCTGAGCGAGGTACAAATCCCTTTGAGGGAAAGGTAAGTGGAGTACTGAGTTTGGAAATCTGTCTTTCCCCCTCTTTTCCATCGACTTCTTATTACCTTTTCTCCCTTTCCTTTCTGTAATTAAGGCCTGGCATTTCCCTCTGTTCTTTTCTTTTGTAAAACTGTCCATGGAGTCTAAATTTCTCTTTCCTCTCATTCATTTCTGGGGAAGGGGAAAGAGTCTGTCCTCTTGGAAGACACAGTAGCATTTCCTGCTGCAAGTTGCTCTAGCTGCTTTTAGTGTCAATAAGAAGCAAAGAATATGCGCCATCTACCGAAAACTCTCTAGCTGTGGACATAAAACACAGTGATAAAATTTAGCTCTTGTCTTTCCAGTAGCAGTTGTTTAGCTGGTTTTGATTATCTGGGCAAGGCCTTTGTTCTTAAAAGGATATATATCTTAAAGGATATATATAATTAAAAATTCTATTTTTCATAAATGCCAATTTCATGTGAATCAAGCAGAAAATTAGGATTTTTTTGAAATATACCTTAAGGAGAACCTTAAGGAGAAGTGATGAACATTGCAACTATTAGACCTACACTGGAAAGTGTCTTTTTGAGGCTACTCTGAATTAGTCACTGTATCTAATGTTTGCTAGTCCTACAATTATGATGGTTTTCATCATTTTAAAAAAGTGTATATAGATCTGGACATGAATTTTGCACCAGAGTAAACCCTCTTACACACTCAGAAAAGAACAGGAACGGTTATTGAAGGGAGAATGCTTTGCAGAACAGATCTGTGATCTCCTGCTCTTGATCCTCAAAGGCTGACCACCACCCAGCACCAAGCCTGGGACCTGAAATTAATGATTCTGCTGGACCCTATGTTTTGTGCCACAGTGTAAACTACTTCACCTACTGCCTTTTTGTGTCCCAGGGAGTAAGCCTTTGAGGAGTTAGCTGACCATGGTGTGACCTCTCTGTATTAACATTCCTCTTATCCATAGCGTCTAACTTGCTTTTCTCTAAGGTGGATGAACTGTGACTCAGATGAAACTATGACGAGTTGTGATCAGATTGCATTTGGTTTTGGACTTTGCTGCTTTTGTTTTAGACTTGGAGAGCTCATGTGCCCAAAAGCTTTCTGCCCCTTCCAAATGTGCTAGCCAGATTAAAAAATAAAAACAAATTGACAAAACCGAACCAAAAAACTCTCAACCAAACACCTAATATGGCTTCTACTTGCAAATCTAACCTTGTGAAATAACAAGCATTTAGGCAGATTAATTTGTAATATTTCTTTGACTTTGTGTCTTTATAGGTTTGGAAAGAAGAGAGTGAATACTTTTGTTCCATTTTTTGAAACAGGTTTGCTGTGACACTGGACCAGTGGCTGCAATATGTATTAAATTCAGAAACTCAGCATTCATTCTCTGTGTTGTCAGTGCTGGGTATTCTTAAGAAGAAAAACATGTCTGGTATTTAATAGTGTTTGGAACAAATATAGCTGAAGTGTTATTAATGTGCTGTCATGTATGCCAGATTTCAAAAGTTCTCCCCTATTTTGGGGGATATTTTAAATATCAGACACTCAAACTTTGCCATTTAAGTACTGAATGACTGTCAAAAGTAGCAGTAGAGGTCTTTTAAAATCTAATTGTTACATACCAGTTATGAAGGCATCTGGAAGCTGGGTTACTAAATGAAGTTTTAGGAATCTTTTAGCTAAATCAGAGATTGAAGTGAAAAACTGAGGAGCCTGTTGATCATTACATACTCGTCACAGGTGAAAGGAATTTCATGCCTGTGAAAAAATTAATGGATTGTATTGATTTTAAATACAGAATTCATCTGCAAATACTTTCTTTTTCACATACTTCCAGAACAATTCCATGCAAATGGCTACTTCTCATGTAATATCTATATAGGAGTTTGCTGTCAAGGTTTAGGTTCAATCCACCAGACTTACAACAGATGCTCTCTGTTAACCCCTCTCTTCTGCCCCCAAATAGAGGAAGAGAAGAAGGGAGAGAGACTGATGGCCCCCTCCCCTCCCAAATGGGAGAGGAAGGGAATGAGAAGAGAGGCTTCCGGATTAGAAAAGAAAACTAAAACAGCTTTAATGAAGATAATAATGATAAAATGGGATATATACAAATATATACAAAACCATATATATCAAACCCAACCTCCCCCTGATGGCAGTTAGATCACTGCCACCACTGAGGCTGTGGAGCAGGCACTGGCAAAGTCCTAGACTAGGCTCAGCAGCAAACAGGAACCGGGTTCAGGGGCTGGATTCAGGAACACACAAATCAGGGTCAAAGGCACAAGATGGTCCAAGAAGTGAAACAAAGGCCAGCAGAAGGCAAGGGTCCCAAAGGCAGATGGGAAGGGCCGATGGGAAGAGAAAAGAGGATTGAGACCTTCATGATCCCTCACCTTTATACTGAATATGATATATATGGGATGGAATACCTTGTTGGTCAGTTTAGGGTCACCTGTCCTGGCTGATCCTCCCTGCAGATGCGGCCTTTCACTTTCTGCACCCCTCAATGTGATACACAAGAGTTAGCAGTGACCTTGGTCTGCAGTCTGGTAATAACTCTAAACATCAAGTTTTATCACTGCTAGAAGCAGATACTGTCTGCAAAAACATGCTGTTAGCTTCAGAAAGTGCAGTTAGTTAGTTAGGAAAGACTTAGCTGAAAAGTAAAATCACTGAAAAGAATTGGTTTGGTTCTAACCTAAACCAGGACAACGACACAAGCAGAAGGCCAGGTGCTCCTTCAGAATACAAGATGCTTGGCTTAGAGCAGGTGGTACTTTCTGATTTCCACAAGAAATTCCATACTTTATAACTGGTATAAACATCTTAAGGAAAAAAAAATGTTTTCAATAAATTTGTTTTCCTTGATTAAAAAAACATGTTTAAAAACTTCTGTCAAACACCCCTTTATATTTTCAACAAACATACTGTGGCTGATATATGTCTCCTAAGAGACTTTGGACTGAGAGATTTTCTTCCTTTCTCCAGTCAGAAATGGGCACTTTTTTTGATATTTATTTTATGAATGAATCGCAACCAGCCATTCTTAAAGTGTGGATTAAAAAATGTGCTGTGAAGAAAGCCTGTAACAATGTAACACATTTCTCCATATCTGTTCTTCTCCTTTCTTCTTTCCCTGCCACTGTCTCACTGTACTTGTTACATGTCTTTAAAGCAAAGATTTTACATTTAGCTCTAAACCAATGTGTCTTAAGTATTTTATTTTGTTTGGTTGTATTTAAACTTTTATTTTAAACCTTCACTCTTACCTTCCAGAATGTGTTCCTGTTTTATTTGGGTTTTTTTTTCTTCCTGTCGTCTTTTCCTCTTTCTTACTATATCTGATTGTCATTCCCTGTAGGATGGGAAATGGCTGCAGGCCAAAAGTCAGAGAGCAATCATAAAAAGCTATCAAAGGATGAGTAAAAGATGCAAGTAAATATGATAGTGTTGTCTTCTGAAAGCATAATGACAGCACTCACCTGCCTCATCTGGCTATGGACAAGGGTATCTTTGGGAGTGTTAGAAGGACAAAACTGTATATTCTGTTCAGTCAGACACATGACTAATTCTAAGTGACCACTAATTAAATTACATCTGATAAATATAAAAATATTCCCTGAAATTTTATTGAGGTAAAAATGCTACTGTGACTGCTGAAAGCCTCAAGCTTTGATGGAGACTTTACTTTGAATATGAAATAATAGCAGGAAGAAGAAATGAATTTATATTTCCCTGCCAGTCTACTTAACACCACCAGAGGTGGTGACATACCCTCTGCTAATGCGATGAACTAGCAAAAGTAGTGCAGCATCTGTCCCCTGAAATTCCCATGTTACTTCAACTTGTATTTGCATCTTGCTTTGTATTCTCACTGTTTTCTACAGGAAAGCATCACTTGACCATAAATAAAATAAAGTCAAATAATATTCTCATAATCCATCAGTAATGATCACATTTTAATTTTCTTGAATTTGACTAGCTGTTTATTGTCTAATTTTCTCCTTCATTTCTGCTAGCCAGTACAATCTGGCATTTCATATGTCAAAGGACATGGACATTAATAAAAACCTCACACTCACCTATTGTCTCTCCTCATTACTTGAGATGCTTTCCAAAGACTGTTATTTACTTGTAAGGTTGGGCCAAACACCAAGCACATGAAGGAAAATACTGTGAACTTGGATACATATACATAATTCTTAGTTCTCTGGCTGAGGGAGGACAAGAACTGGTGAGAAGACCTGACAAGTGTAAAGGCATGGATACACTTGTAGGAATGTATTTTTTCACAAAGTAATTCTTCACCTATAATGCTAGAAATCTTACATTGTTGAAAAATATTATGACAAAAACCACTTGAAGTATGCTCATAATCACCTTCTGTCATTGCCTAAGAGTTTAAACAAGCCTCTGTTAAAGTGAGCCCACTTGCTGAACAAAAATTGCTTCTTTATCTTTTTCTGCGTTGTTCTTATTTTATTGTTATCATGGTTATTTCCATTATAATTAGTCCCATTGCTTCTCCTGCTGTGCCATGACCATGATAAAAATCAGACCCACTTTAAGAATTTCTGTTGTACTAAGAGTTTATTGCAATTCAACCTCAGAAGAGTCCCTTTCCTCCTTCTGCTGAGCTTTTACTCCCGTATATATTTCAGACCCATATCTCAATGACACCCCATATATTTTACAGCCAAATATCACAGTCTTAGGAACTAAAACCTGATAGATCACCATGGACAAGAATGTTGGTGTATCATGCATTCAGGCTCATGTGTGTTCAAGTAAAATGCTATTAATGCTTATGCCATGCCATCTTCCTTGTTACATATTTGTGTGTTGCCTAAACCACTGGATTTCTAATCTATGGTTAGAATGTCTGGATGACAACAGCAACACAATAACATTCTTACACTATATTTGATGTTCAAATGCCAGACATATTCCTTTTAAAGCTATGAAGTAGTGTATTAAAATTTGGTTAGGCAACTGCTGGAGTGCAAAGTGTATAGCTGATTTACTCCACTAGAAAGAAAATTGCTTTGCAGATCTGCCTCTTACAGATATAACTCATAACAATTTACTTTCCCTTTTAGAATCTGGTGAGGTAGAAATAACCACGTAAGACTACTACCTTCTAACAATGTCTATGACACAAATCAGTTTCTTAACACACACTTGCCTTAAGAAGCCAATGCAGGGATCTAGTACTTCTATGAGCTTAATAGACTTAGTCTTTTTATAAACTTACTACAGAACTGCATTCACCATGTTGGGGAACATTTTGACATGACCTCAGGCTGGAAGCAGCTGCTTGATTAGAGTGATATCTGGAAGAAGTTTGTCTGTGTTCTGCTTCGATACATTCCTTTTTTTTCATCATTATGCTAGAGGTGTGCTTCAGCTACAAAGACTAGATTTGTATTCAAACTTCCTCAAAGTTGGGGAGCGTTTGATGTCTAAGGGCAAATGAAGGTTCTGCACAAAATAAGGTTACAGATGAAGGCACGTAGCAATTACTATGAGATGCAGCATAAGAGATTCTTGAAAAACATTGTTGCTTTTGTTCTTTACTTTGTTTATGGCTCTAGGGATGAGTGTCAAGAAGCAAAAGAGTGGAAATAGGCCAGGATATGTCTCTGTTGGACAGTCTTTGCCCCAGATGTTCTTCCAGAGCTCTTTGTTTATATATGTCCATGTCTGATTTTCTGCCACTGTAAAAAAAAAAAAAAAGTATTCCTGCAGAAAGCAAATATTCTCGTAGTCTCTGGAGATGAAATCAATGCAGCAAATGAAACTGTGGCTTTGAAGTCCCAGCGCAGGCCGGAGAATGAGCTTGAAGCAAAATTGATACAGGGACTTGATGAGAGGTCAAACATCCATGAATCCTGCTGGCTTCAGTTCTTGCTGCTAACACTGAAGGAGAGTGGCAAGTTCATGGCAAGATGTGGTGGCACTGAGTGGAAAGGGCCTGTGGAGGCTGTGCAGAGCCCTTAGCAGCTGGAAGAAGTCCTGAGGAAGAAGTCCTAAGGGGAGTACTGGACAGGTGAAAACAATATAATAAAGGATGTAGGATACTATATACTACTTGATAAATCTCACTGTGATTCTAGCTTTATCTATCTGTTAATTTATATCCGTGGCAGGTGCAAACTTAGCTGCTTTTACTCCATTTCTTGTTAGCAATCTAAGGAATCTAGGCAGCTCTGCCTCTTTTTCCTTCATTAGTGCTTCAAATAAGGGTTGAGGTTGGAAAGGACCTCTGGAAGCCATCTAGTCCAACCCTCCTGCTCAAGCAGGACCAGTAACCAGTTGCACAAGAACACATCCAGACGGCTTTTGATATTTCCATGGATGGAGACTCCACAATCTTTCTGGGCAATTTGTGCCAGTGCTGTCCCCCTCACAGCGAAAAAGTGTTTCCTGACAATCACAGGGAACCTCCTGTTTTTCAGTTTGTGCCTATTGCCTCCAGTCCTGCCACTGGGCACAACTGAAAAGAGCTTGTTTCTGTCTACTTTGCACCCTCCCTTCTGGTATTTGTATACATTAATAAGATATCCCTTGAGCTTTGCCTTCTCCAGGCTAAACAGTCCCAGTTCCCTCAACCTTTCCTTGTAGGAGAGAAGTTCCTTAACCATCTTAGTGGCTCTTCTTTCTCTCCAATATGTCCATGTTTCTTGTACTGAGGAGCCCAGAACTGGACACAATACTCACTCCACTTGTGGCCTCACCACTATTGAATAAAGAGGAAGAATCACCTCCATCAGCCTGCTGGCCATGCTTTGTCTAATGCAGCCCAGGACACCAGTAGCCTTCTTTGTCACAAGGGCACATTGCTTGTTCATACTGTCTTGCTGGTTGTTACGCTAAAGACTCATTTCAGATGTAAGCTCCATCACTGTCTTCTTACTAACACCAGCTAGACCACATCATCAGGCATTGCTCAAGAGAAGCTCCAATCCCCAGAAAATTCCCCTGATGTTTCTGGAGAATATGCTCAGCTCTGCCACACTGACAGAAATTGCTGTCTTTGCCAGGATTTGAGCTCAGGGCTAAGTCTGTGCTTCCTGATGGGACTGTTTGGACTTCCTGGGTTTTGCACAAAGGCAGAAAGCTCCAATTTGCTCTCTCTGCTCAGCTGCCCCCAGGTATGACAGAGCAAAACAGCTTCCTCTGTTTGTGGCAGGGAGGTTTGCAAAGATCCTCATTTTCTGCACAAGCTAGCTCATAGGTTTTGTATACGATTTGCACATAAATCATACTCTTTTGGTATTCATACCTGAGAAAGGGGTTAACTGCAGTCCCCATCAAAAGCACTGAGCTCTAAAATAGTTCCACATGGCACAACATAGCTGCAAGTGACAAAGAATGCATTATTTTCCTCTCCCATAGTGTCTGGAACAAGCCACACCAAATGACGTGTCACATATTAAGAACAACTTTATTTTTATCCCGATGGAATTCCAGGAAGCCAACTCTAGTGCCCTCAAACTGACTGAAAATTCGTGACATGTCCTAATAGCTATAGGCGGGACAAGGCAAGTATGTAAAAGGGACATTTAATGAGTTGTTCCAGAAGGACCTGAAGTGTTGTTACATAAATGGCCTGTTTCTGACAGGCTTGAAGGTATCAATGATTTATAGCACTAGAAGAATTTTGATATATTCAGTCTCAAAAGACTGTGAAGTTTATGAGACAGATCATTTGAAGTTTCTTTAGTGAGGATTATTGGAGTTTAATGTATATTCAAAAGAATCCTACAGGCCTTTAAACAAGCTCCTGTTGTTGGAGTAGGACAATATCTCCATGTTCTCTTTCAGTCCTGAAAAAAAGTGGAAACCAACATCTTAAATACGGTGATGCAGTTGTTCTAATTAATGGCTTAGAATAATTGCAATTTATTATCTTTGTGCAGTGCAACACCTACGTGAGCTTTCTCAGTGAGCAGGTCCCCATTATTCTCAGCACGCTACAGCTAGATCTTCTGTCGGGATGTGTCAGACAAAGTGTGCTTGCATTTGAGCAATTTACACAGTGTATTAAGGTGAATGCAAAGATACATTGTTCTGAGCAACAACATTTGGAACTGTCTTACTGAATTCTCTTAGTATTATATTCTCTTAGTATCCTCTTAGATTTCCAGCTACATGTGTTTTTGACAAGTCTTTCTTGAAATACGGGATTTCTAATTGTGCCTAGCAGCCCAATCTGAGTGCCAATCAGATCCTCAAAGCATGTGACTCAGAGGAGATTTTTCCCAATGCACCAGAAGTATCAGATATCCTTGGGAATATCTGAACCAGGAAAGGCAGTTTGGAAATGAAGATCAACCCAGTGGCCAAAAGCTTTTTCCAAACTTCTTAAATCATTCAATTTGGAAAGCTGCTCCAGCCAGATGAGTAAGATGCTGTATCACACTATTTTCTTGTCTTTTTGTAAGTAGCTAATAGAAACATTAAGGTTCTTGAAAGAAAATTTACATAGGCAAATTTTCATACAGAGGGAGGCATCTTAGGTGTTTTGATACAAAACAGTGTAATTACACCAAAACATTTCAGACATTTAAATGTCAGGACTAGGAGGTCCTAAACACAGTTAATAATATAATAATTTTTTCCCGAAGAAAAATAAAATTGAAAGGTAAAAGAAAAAATAACTAGTTAACATAATAATAAGGCTTAGTTTTTAGCAGCCTCCTTACATCTTCAAAACATTGCTAAATTATTAACTAATTGATATCAGATTCTCCACATGCTAGCTCAGTGCCGAGTTGCAGGGAGTTTGCCAGCAGAGTGCTGTTGTTGGCTGGGTAGGTAGACGAATGTTGCAGTTTGAGTGGTAGGAAGTAGTAGTATTACCATATACAGCGCAGTTCCAGGCCCTCTGAGTACTGGTTCTAGCAGTAGTAACCTTGCCTGAGAAAGGATATAATTGCTCTTATGGGGTTGCCTTACATGGAAACTAAAATGATATCAAGCTTTAAAAATTAAATTATGCAGCAAGTCAGAGGAGGATGGATTTGTTCTCAATAGAACACAAGAGACTACTTGCTTTGGTGACCTAATTGCTGCAGTTTTTAAAAAAAATGATTATGATAGCTGATTAAAAGGAGCCAGGGAGCTTATTCACATTTGTCAAGAGCACACAGCAAATCAAGCTTTGTGACTTGAAATGAACTTGGTGCTTTGTCCAGATTAAAGTAAAAAAGGAGGTCACCGAAGTGAGGAGTTCAGAAGAGCACTTGAGACTGGAAGCATGAGAAATGAACAACAGAACCGAAATGAGAAAGGTATAAGGGAGGCAGAAGCCATTTTCTGCTCCTACCACTAATTTTCTTCAGAGGCTAGTGAGCAGAGAGAGGGGAAACTTATTTTAGGAGCAAGAAACCCCAGCAGCCCACCCTATAAAACTGCACTAAAAATATAATAATGAGAGTGAGTGGGCAGCGACAGGAAATCTTTGTCACATGTCTAACCAGTACTACGTAGGACTACTGCTGTGCCCAGACAACATCAGGGGAGCTCATTTCATTGTCTGCTTCAAAGAAAAATGCCACAGAAACTAAAACAAAATTAGAGGATTCTGACACTAAGGGCAAACAGCAGTTTCTCTATAACATATATAAGTTTTCAGGGCCTGTATTTATAAAGAAAAAGTGGTAAAAAACCACTAATGGTGAAATCCACGAAGGACAGTCCAGTGCAACATTGCAGGCTGTTGCATTCTGGCAGCTTCAACCTTCCTCCTGCTGCATAGGCAGGATCTCCTCACCTGAAATAGGGAGGATTGAGGCTGTAAGGGTTGGATTCTTTCATCTGAGGTCCAAGTCTGCACAAGAACCTCCTGTTTCCTCAGCTGTCAACAGAACAAATTCCTCTGATCTCTCCTAGGTGTGCCATTGAGGAGATGAATTGCTGTCTAGCTGTACTTTCTCCCTGTTCACTGTGAGTTTAGAGTGACTGAAAAACAAACTGCTAATTCTTGTTTCCCAAGCTGGGGCATGTGACTCACAAGAAGTCTGTTATGCAGAGCTGGGAGCCTATTACAATTGGAAAACAGGGGAGAGAGAAGCAGGTGAAAGCTCTTACCCTTTAATGTGATCAGCACATGGTTAGCCTAAGGGTTAGTGACAAGAAATCTTTCCTTGGCATTGGGGTGCTACATCTCTTTGCTGCTCTGCCCATCTGGCTGTCAGCTGGGTGGCACACCGCAAGGACAGAGGAAGCCCCTGCTCAGGGTGAAGCTGAGGAGAGGCAATTAGCTGGGAGACAGGAGAGGTGGGCAGGTTATGAGATGTTGTTCCCGCTCTTCCCAAATAGCTTACAGTCTCCATCACAGTAAACTACAGTATTTCAAGTTACCTTTCCAGGGCATGTGGGAGATAGAGGATTTAGCTCAGAGCACACTGGGTCCTGCTTCATTCAAGCCACATGAGGGATGCTAAGAACCTCTTCCACAATTCTATATATATTTTTATATATATATATATGCCACTGGTAGGATATTTGCCCATTGCCATTAAAAAACTTCACTATGATTCTTGCTATGTGGAAAATGTTTCAAAAGCAGGTTTAGCAGCATGCAAATACCAGCTGGCCAGGTTAACTGTCCGCATTACAAGAATGCATTTGGAATAGTGAGTGTATCAGCTCTTGGTGCCATGAAGTTTCTGAGAGGCTCCTCAGCACCTTCACACTTAACAGGCCAGGAATGTTTCTATGGCGTGCTGCACTGAAGGTTTGTTCTGAAATGCAGTCTTGTTAAACATTTTTCATGGACCTTTCCTGAACCTAGGCTGAGTTTTTCAAAGGTGTCTATAGGAGTTAGCCGTTTCCCAAAGATAAGTAGTGGAAGTTGTTCTTTTTCACTTTTGAATGTCCCTCTATGGGCAATTTATGGCAGCTGCTTAAAAATGCAATTGAAACTCAATCAAATAGGCGACTTGCTATGTTAAAAAATACATAATAGAACTGTGACATCTTTAATGAGGCTTTTCCATTAGTTTGTATGACTTCTGTTGTTCTGTGAAATATACATTACATTACAGATTACTTTATTGAGAGAGGAAAACTTGGCCAGGGCCCCAAGGTTATTACTCACTGTATTCAAAGGGTACTTGAGGGATCTTTAACTTCCAACTGAAGAGCTGGCAGAAGGACAGTAAGTTTAACATCCTCTGAAGGATGACACCTCTAAAAGTGCCACACGCTGCTTATTACTGCAGCACATTGGATTGGAGCCAAAGTCCCAGTATGGGACTTGAACCCACAAGTAGTTGGCTGTGAGACAGACATGCTACCCACAGAGTCACAATGACACCTAGTAGCATCTTAATTTAATAGACCACTTTTTTCAATGGCAATCTCTTGTCTTGCATTTTTATGGCCAGGATCACGGAAAGTTTATTTTTCACTTCAGCATGCATTTATGGTGAATGACACTCTGTTTTCCTTTCCTGTATTGCTGTTGGCAACCATGAACAATACACTCCTCAATAGTTAAGTCCATTTAAAAGTAAACAAAAATTGAACATTTTATCACCAGTTCCTCTAAGGTCCTCTAAAAGTCACAGCAAGAAAAAATCTATCTTGCTTTAAAAATAAGCTGGGGGAACATCTGAGTCCCCAGAAGGCCACTGCAGCCATGAATAGTCATACCTTTTTCAGAAGTTTTCATAGATGTAGAAATTGAAGACATCCAGCCTCAAACATTTAACTCAAAATTTTCAAAACCAAAAAGACTTTCTTTGCTCTCGCATTTGAATGTTAGATTTGAGACACTCTATAAATGTGTCATTAGCACTCTCTGAAAATCAGGTCTCTTTAAGGTACCTCTAAGTGAGCCCGAAACAACATGAGCCAAAACCACTAGTTACTTTCTGGCATTTAAATTGTGGAATGTGAGTCCTGCTACAATGTATCTCAGTGTTCCAACTTGCAGCAACTAAATGGACAGTGGCAAGTAAAGCAGGGACATGAAAGGGGGCACCACTGTGCAGCTCTCAGGCTGTTGCAACCCTTGCGTAAGTGCTGACCTGATGTTCCTCCATACCATTCATTGCTGGTTAATGAAGACTCCTTCTGAAGCACAGCAAGATTTTCCAGACAGGTGTTTATCACTTATTTCTGAAAGTGCAGTATCTTAGGTCCCCAGATATCTTTTGTAGCTACTTAGTAAGAGGAGTGTCAAAAACTACCATTCTATCTGGAAAAAAACCCCAGCATGGGGTGAGGCAGGAGGCAGTAGGGTGCAAGGGGGGAGGGGAGGAGGTTTTGAGTTTGGGGAGTACACAGATCTGATGAAAGACAAAGATGGACAACACTGGAAACACTTGAGCCAGAGCTCCCTCATTCTGGCACAAAAAACCAGCACTTCTGCCGGCTGTGGTGCCAGTTCTGCTGACAGGGGCTGTTTGTGTGTTTTATTTTCTTGGCTCTTGGTCTGAAAAAGGTTGGGCACCTATCACCCCTAAGCACAGATTCAGATTTAGAGGTGCCTGGGAATGGAGCTGAGGGAGTGCTGACCCAAACCCTTCCAAGCCTGCTGCTCCTCTTGCTTAAATGAGCTTCCCTGTATTTGAGTGTTTGCATAATCCAGGATTAAACTGTGAGAGCTTTACAATGTGTTTGCCCTCCAGATCTGAAAGTTTATTTTTGACCATAGCTAATAAATAGTTAATACTCACATTTGATTAAAAGAAACCTTTACTAAGAAAAAAACAAACCCAAAGCAAAACTCATAAACTCCTTAAATATCAGAGAGATTATAAAAAATAAATATATATAAATAAAACATTAGTGCACTCAAGGGAAAACAGTATCATTTTGATCTCAGTCAGAAAATATATTTGTCAGCACTTAAAGAAAAATATAAGCTGTTCTGTCAAGTAACTAATGGGATCTTTGAGATTGGTGAAGATGATACCACTTCAAAAAGCACCACCATTCAAATAATGCATTCATTATTTGAATGCATCAGTTTGAACACAACGTGTTCCTCATTGCTAGATGAAGTTGGTGGAATTTTTAGCTAGCAGGAATTCCTTCATGGGGCCCTCAGACCCTGCTTGGGCACCAGTTCTTAAGTAACCTTCCAGCAATGTCGGAGACTCCCTGGCCTAGGGGACATCTCTGTGGTCTCCAAAGGTATGGAACTCTTCTCTGTAGCACCAGCTGGAATCTTGGGTAATTTTCTCTAATGTTGGCATAAAAAAATCATCTAATTATCATGCATGCTTTCCATAAGACACCTCAAGAGCGAGAGTCATATCATTCCTGGATACCCGAGACCTGAGTCATGCTAGGCACCAAAGCCAAGTCCAATGGATCACTGATGGTGTCTATTTTTCTCCCGTGACTATAAAGATGGCATGAGGTTAACTAACACTGGCCTGGATATCTAACTTTTTGATCTCTGAAGTTAGATGATCTAGCCTATGGTCAATATGAAGTATTTGAAGGATGCATGCTTCCTTAGCAAACTACATTTCTGGGAAGATCAACCTTATCTTTTAAAACACAGTTTATACTTCTCTATCTTTCCTTGACTTATTCTAGGCATTAAAAACTGTTACAGCAACAATGTCATCAAGGATAATCTACAAAGACAAAAAACAGAGGGGGAAATTTTTTGAGAGATGAAAAACCATGTGAGATGTTCTTTGCCTTATGGTTGTCTTGTGGTTGAAATACGGTCTGCACTATTGATAGGACCATTCATTACTACAAATAATTAATAAACCTTTTCAGAAGTCTAACAACTCCCTCATTATTCCTATAACAGTTTTGGACACTCATCACAACCTTGAATATGCTCAGCTGCAGAGTGGGGTCTCTATCTAAGATGTGATCAGTATGTCTATCTCAGACATCTAATTAAGAAGTATGTTTGCCAGCAAATTTCATTATTAAGAAGTCACTCAGAGATTCATATAACTTGTTACAAGTAAAAAAGAAAAGTAATCAAGGAATTAACTGTTGGACAAACATTTACCTATGAGTCTGTTAATTAGTTAACCAGCAGTTCAAAAGTAATGCTCACAGCTTTAATGTGGAAGCTATTAAATGGCAATGTGTCAATTTTAATTCCATTTTGAAAGGGTTATGATGCTCCCAGTTTCCAGGAGCTCCATTCATTTGATATTTTTCTGAAAATCTTATCTTGAGATTAGATGAGAATTTCATCTCTAATCTGGAAAACGATGGGAAGACAAAATAAGCAAGTACTGAAACCAAGAGTAGTATCCCAAGTATCTAAATTGTAGAATTTAATAAAAAGACCCCAAATGTTATTTTTAGTCTAATAATTTATAAGCAGTATCTAGAACATGAAGAACTATTAACTTGAATATTTTGGGGCACCTCGAGCTGCCAATTCTTCACAGAAAAATCAAAAGTAATCACAGAATCACAGAATCATAATGGTTGGAAAGGACCTCCAGGGTCATCAAGTCCAACCTTTCTCCTAGCATCTCTCTAACCACTATACCATATCCTCAAGCACCGCATCTATTCGTTCTTTAAACACCTCCAGGGATGGTGACTCCACCACCTCCCTGGGCAG
>JAVSBS010003279.1:8750-35228 GCA_033124195.1 Coracias cyanogaster
GTGGCTTCTCTCCCCTTTTATAGACTTCTTATCTTGTTTTCTAGAAGAATCCAGCCTTTTCGACAATCCCAGGATCCTCAGGGTGGGGGGCAAAGGTCTATGCAAAGGCTCATGGGAGCCACAAAGCATTACTGGGAAAGGAGTTCGCTGCCTCAGTGAGACATAAATCTCCATTCACCACATATGCTCTATATCTTTCATAACTGTCATACTGGTGCACAGACACAAATAATCCTGGAGTCTGATCACTCTGTAGTTAAACACAGACTTTGAATTTCAGTGAAGGTTTCTATGTAATTCTTAGACACCACTGGTAGTCATCACAGACTGCTCAGCAAGCAAAAAGCATTTGCTCAAATCATAAGCAATAAGGCTACCTCCAGATCTACCTAATAAGGCAACAGTTCATTTCTTTCTCCCATAGAGTGTTGCAGTAGTCATTTGCCTTACAGAAACTGAACCTGAGATGACTTTGTTGAGGTAAAATGCAGAACCCACCCACACAAGCATAAGTTGGTAATGTTTTTGTAACATTTGGGAAAACTCAGCCTGGCTGCTCTGGAATTTAGACCAGGAAAGCAGAGAAAAAAATGTGTTGGTTTCTGTTACAGGGCAGGTGTAGAGGTTAGAATCTCAGGATGAAAGGACCTTTTAGAGTCTGAGAAGGATGCTGGATTTGTAACACTTCTGAAAATGGGAAGAAGAGGAAAATAAAATAGAGGTAGAGTGTCTTCTCAGCAAGTTTGCTGATGATACGAAACTGGGAGTTTTGGCTGATACACCTAAAGGCTGTACGGCCATTCAGCAGGATTTGGACAGACTGGAGAGCTGGGAAAAGAGGAACCTAATGAGGTTCAACAAGAATAACTGCAGAGTCCTGCACCTGGGAAGGAGTAATAAAATGCACCAGTACAGATTGGGAGGCGATCTGCTAGAGAGCAGCTCTGTGGAGAAGGACCTTGGAGTCCTGGTGGACAGCAAATTATCCATGGGACAACAATGTGCCCTTGTGGCCAAGAAAGTCAATGGTTTCCTGGCGTGCATTAAGAAGAGGGTGTCCACCAGATTGAGGGAGGTCCTTCTGCCCCTCTACTCTGCCCTAGTGAGACCTCACCTGGAGTACTGCTTTCAGTTCTGTGCTCCCCAGTTCAAGAGGGACAGCAATCTACTTGAGAGAGTCCAACGGAGTGCTACAAGGATGATTGAGGGACTGGAACACCTGTCTTATGAGGAAAGGATGAGAGACCTGGGGCTTTTTAATCTGGAGAAGAGAAGACTGAGAGGGGATCTTATTAATCTGTATAAATATATGAGAGCTGGGTGTCATGAAGAAAGGGACAACCTCTTTTCACTTTTTCCCTGTGATAGGACAAAAGGCAATGGATGCAAGCTAGAGCACAAGAAGTTCCATCTCAACATGAGGAGGAACTTTTTGCTTGTGAGGGTTCCAGAGCACTGGAACAGGCTCCCCGGGGAGGTTGTGGAGTCTCCTTCTCTGGAGACTTTCAAGACCCTTCTGGATGTGTTCCTGTGTAACCTGCCCTAGATTCTATGGTCCTGCTTGGCAAGGGGGTTGGACTTGATGACCTCCAGAGGCCTCTTCCAACCCCTAACATTCTATGATTCTATGAATCACTCAGCTACATACTTTGTTAGGCCTTGTAGCTGTTTGATTTATTAGCATTGCCCTCCATCATCTTTCTTCTTTTCTTCCTTTCTTCTATTATTACTTGTACCCACCTGTTGTGTCCACAGCTATTAATGCTGGCTGCTTGCTTGTGAGCCACAGCGTGCTCTTGCTTTGTGTTGTTATTGCAGACTGCCTCACTGAGGATGTTTCCATGACCTTTTGAATTTCCGCAATTGTAAATGGCTGTGCTCAGTACAATGGGTGATAATAATTCTACGCATAGCTGCATCTAGATCCTGAGACAGACCACAGCGTGCTGACTGATCTTCCCTGCTACAAGAGGGCTTTGAGGAGGTGAAAGGCTTTATCTGTGTTATCTACATCCTCTGCTATAAATGGCTTTAGTCACAGATACTTTGAACTGAGACTAGAAGTGCACTGAGAAGCAGTGAAGAATATAGATTAGGTGTGTACTCATGTTGACCTGCCCCAAATAAGGGGAGGCTGCCTGATACTGCAAAGGCATTGCTCGGTCTCCACAGGACTGAAAACGACAAGTTGCCTGTTACACCATTCCAAGAGTTACAGAAGGTTCTGGACACAAGGGCAAGAGATGGCAGTGGCTCTGGAGTTAGATGCAGAGATGGACTGCAACCCAGCAATGTCAGTCTCAGCAGCAGCTTCTAGCAGCCAAGGGCTTAGATGGCACACTGTGGGCCCAGCACAACCCTGAGGTACAGCTTTGGTGCAAGAGCCACTTCTGAACCACTCAAAAGTCTCCTGTAGTTGAGGAGCTACACATGCCTTTTTAGCATCAGGGTTTCTGAGGTTTTCCAGGGTAGTTCTTTAGGGATCAAAATTACTTCTGTGAAACTTGAAACTGACTCAGGAGTTAATTAACAGGGAAGAGGGGCAGAGGGGAAAGACAGATGTAGTAGAAGACGTAAGTGCATGACTTTTAGGTGCTTAATTGACAAGGTGGCATCCAAAGCTGAAAGCCATGTCCGAGGTTTTCTGTTCAACCTAGGAAGGCAGTTGAGTGCCTCAGAGAGATAGTTGAAAAACCTTTTTACTGGTACCTGTCTTTATTCTACCAACTTTTAAGCTTCCAGTGAAGTGCCTGTACTTCCTTTGTAGTAAGTGAAGACCTGCATCTCCAGGAGACGGAGGTCCTACCTAACATCTGAGCTAAGCTCTCTGGATATTGCTGTCTCCATTGACCTTAGACCAAAGCTAGATACAAGCTTAGGTACTTCTGCTGTGCATTTAAAGGTAGGTGAGAAGAAAGTGGAGAAACCGTAGTGTGGAGACACCTTTATCTGCGGCCGTTCTCTGAAAAAACGACATCTCTCTCTCTTTTAGGTAGCAATGAAAAGTCATGATGAATGTGCCCCCCTGGTTATAAAATAGCTTGCTGAGTACATCACTTCCTTAGAAAATGAGACATCTGGTTTAATTCCCTTCTACGCCTTAGAGACTTAATACTTACCCCCAGGAGAACAAACAAACCACTTACCTCTTGCTGACCTTGAAAGCCCGACTCCTGTTTATAGGCCAACATCAACATTTTGTTTCTCATTCCAGCTTTTGTATGTGTCCACAGACATTATTTGGCAAGCCATTCTGCTGGCTTTGCCAGAGATATTGCAGTGCTCCAGAAACAAATATTTTGGCCAATTTAGAGAAAAAAAACAGGCAAAGTGACTTGAAATTTAGGGAAATAAATAGCAGCAGGAATGAGTAATCATGAAAAAAAAAAGGGTTCATAAATTTTAAATATTTTTAGCATCAGCAGTTTGTTTTGTTTTATTTTATTTGTCTAATCATGAATTGAACCTGGTTTCTCTGTATAATTACCTCCATTGTGGTTATTTCAGTGAGAATGCTTTCCTGGGTTGATGTTTTCATAGAAATGTTTGCTGTTGCTCTCAACATAGTTTGTTCTTGTGCAGAAGTACCTAGCGACCCACCCCGGTGGGGTCTCCCTAGCAGTAGGGGCATAAGAAAGGAAACAACTTTCCTCAAGAAAATGTGTGAGGGCTGAGGGAGGTGGGTCATGTCAGCCTCGCCTTCAGTATATTTTCAGCTCTTGATCATGGGATCTACCTATTGGTGATCTATGGGAAGCTGATTTCTGCTTCAGGGCTGGAGAGGTGAAACCTGAGTCTCAGAAATGTCAGACAGAAGTATGTGTTTATACATTGTGTGGTAAATATGCAGCAAGGCCTTTGCTGTTGAGGAAGGTCGGAGCCACTGTTTATGGGGGTACTGCTAATTTGGTTATGTATAGAAAAATCAAGGCAGCTTGGACATACAAGATTTGTTCTACAGCAAATGCACTCCTCCTGTAGCCCTATCTAGTTCTAAAGTTGGCTGAGCATGTGCTGTTGAGTGAAGTTATGCGTAGGCAACAAAACCTCAGGAACCTCCTCACATAGAGCAGTCCAGAAATTCTGGACAGATAGGTACATCCCTAAGATTTCCTCCATCAAGAATTCCCAAATCAGAAAAAAAGAGTTTGTCCAGGAGAGCCTAGCTGCAAAGCCCAAAGGAGTGGTCTATGTGCAACATGTAGATACTGCTGATTTGGGGGGACACAAATTCCCACTGAGCATTAAATCCTGAAGGCTTCACTTAATTTTCTCTCTTCAGACCTGTGTTCAAACTGAAAAAAAGTTGAATGAGAACCTTAGGATATAGAAAACATTGGTATAGAACAGTGCTGAAAAATCTCAAAATATTTTTGATAAATCTAAATAAAATGTCTTTGTACAGAAACTGGTTTTGTCATATTGAAAGCAAACTTATTTTCCTTTGAGAATTCGTTAATTGCTGCTTCTGGATCTCATTATCTGAGTTGCTTTTGACTGAGACATTCTGGCTTGAAGTCCCAGCTAAATTCTGAGAATCCTGAAGAATGCAAAAAATGTGAACTTTGAACCAAACTTTTTAAAGAAGCTGGGTATGTGTCACACTGCTGCATTGGATCCTGTTGATCCTGTGTACTTTTAAGCTTTCTGCCACTTGAATAATTCTGGTATTGTTTTCTTGGTCTCGTTGATAAACTTCTTATGCAAAACCTGGGCATCCTTCTCAGAAATAGGTCTTTAAAACCTAGAAGCCTGAACTAGTGAGGAGCAGTGGTGATGCCTTGGTGTCCCTCATGCAGTTGCTCACTTTTTCCCAGAGCTCTGCCTGTATGAGGATGCAGTTCTGGTAAGCGTTCCAGAAAATTATAATGCTTTATGTTACTTTGCACAAGAATCAGAACCACAGCATCTTCATGTATACTTGTACCCCAGTTTTCTCTTTGCTCTGGAACTGCCCTTGGGTTTGGAGTGCCCAGAATCCTCCTCCTGCAGCAATGGTATCTCCTCTCCTTATAAGGTCTCTGCTCTGGCATGTAGTTAGCATTTTGCCTCCTCTCCTGGACTCACCTCTGCTTCTCTACTTAGACCAAAGTTCTCAGTGTCAATTAAAACTTTTATCTGTCTTCCAGGTCCTCACTTGATAATCCCCTGCTTGGTTGCTTCGCTCTTGAAATGCAGGTTTAGGAAAGCAGCTGGCCAGTGTGATAATGAACATTTGTCCCATGAAATTTCCATGTGAACAGAGGATGACAAAAATGTAATGACTAAAAGAGTTCAGCCAATCTGTGGACTGCTGACTCCTTTCTGGGGGGTAGTCTGGAAATGGGGAGACATCCTGTAGTGGGCTGGATTAAGTACTCTGAGAGCTCATAGCCTTTTCCCTGCCATTGTCCCTCCTGAAGACTCAGAAGGCTTTTCTATTATGAGACTGGGGATGAAATGTGTTTATTGAAGCTGATGTGCTCAGAGCCTTCTTGCTGTGGTCTGAGATATGCAGGTGAAGACACTTAGAAGGCCTAATCCAGTGCAGATACAAGTGATGTATGTGATGGTGCACACAGTGACCATGGTAGAGGAATGACCTTGTAAAAGCTTCTAAGATGCTCCATGTGTGAGTGTATGAGGGAGAAAGTTAGCAGTGAGTAGCTGCTGAATGTCTCCATAATGGCTATGTGACACATTCTGGCAGAAAGATGGCATCACTGCTCAGCTGTTAGCACTGAATCACCATCCTAGAGACTTTCAGTCCAAAATAAAAATAAGGAAATAAAACAACGAATGGAGACAGAAGACAAACTGTCTGTGAAGTGAAATTGCAGTCTTCACAAATTAAACAGAGGGATTTCTTATCAAAACACAGGGAATCTTACCAGTACTTATAAATATCCAAAGAGTGAATGTCAAGAGGATGGGCCCAAACTCTTGTCAGTGGTACCAGTGAGAAGACAAGGGGCAATGGGCACAAACTGGAACACAGGAAGTTCCATCCGAATATAAGGAAAAACTTTACTGTGAGGGAGACAGAGCACTGGAACAGGCTGCTCCAGTTGTGGAGTCTCCTTCTCTGGAGACTTTCAAAACCCACCTGGGCTCGCTCCTCTGCAACCTGCACTGGGTGAACCTGCTTTGGTGGGGAGGTTGGACTAGATGATCTCCAGAGGTCCCTTCCAACTCCTACCATTCTGTGATTCTGTGTAGTTCATAATATCGAGCTGTTTTAAAATTGTACATACAGAGGTTCTGTGAATCATTGTGCAACCATTTACAGCCCGTCACGCTGAAGTAATAGGTACAAGCTTTGCAATTCCTGATTCTTCTATCCCCAAAGAAACTGAGCATATTTTCTGTTACTGACATCATCTTTCATAGTTTTTGTAGAGAAGTCAATGAAGGACTAAGGACCTGACTATACCGGTCACGCTGGAATGCATTGGGCCAGCGTTCAGCAGTGACCCTATAATGACAGTAAAAGGCATACTAGTGCAGGTACTGCCTTTGCAAATATTCAATGATAAATTGAGGTGACTAGTTCCCAAATAATTAATTATGAATTGTTCATAAATTCTCTGTTAATTTAAAAGTTCTTTGCACATTTTATCTTCCCAGGTTGGTATCCTGTGATTTGCAACTGAAGCATCTCCCTGTTAAAAGAGAGCTTGCTGTTTCCAGAGAGACTCCTATAGAATGAATAATTAAGTCCTTTTTATTAAATGACTGTGAAAAATCAAAATCTCACTATTGGTATTTCATGGAGGGCTTATCTTATAAGGAGATGCACA
This sequence comes from Coracias cyanogaster, assembly GCA_033124195.1. Taxonomy (NCBI): domain Eukaryota; kingdom Metazoa; phylum Chordata; class Aves; order Coraciiformes; family Coraciidae; genus Coracias; species Coracias cyanogaster. The sequence goes on from JAVSBS010003279.1 coordinate 15,530, forward strand.
TGGTGTTGAACCAGTGTGACAAGAAATCTTCAGGAGCAGAGATGATGATCTGCCTCTACAAAATGAGAGAAATGCTGGTGTGATAAATAATGCTTACTTTCAGAAGCAAACGCAATATTTACACGTTGAATTTCCCAGGCTTGTATATACACGCAATATTACCAGACACACCAGATATTGCTTCATTACTGTTATTTCTTATTGTACTTACTGTATGTTGTATCCAGAGACACCCGACAAGCTGTGATATACACTATACAAACACCAGATACACAAAACAACTGATCTGCTAGCATAGAAATGAATATGAATGCAATCCTGTTGTGGGAAAGGAGACAGAGACTGTTATTTGTATTGTAAGTAGCTGGAAGATGTTCAAATGCTGCTGTAATGGATACAATGTGACATAAGTGGATAGATCCAGAGGTGGTTCCAGAGATTCATTCCTGAGAACATAATTCCACTCTACACACCAGCATTTTGTGATACACTTCGCCAAAAAAGAAAAGAGAAGCTTGTGCATTTGTGTTGTTAGTTTACAGATTTATGAGGGTGCTGTAAAACTCCTTAGTTGATATTTTAAAATGATATTTATAATACTATTCCTAGCAAGTAACAGTTAATTTATGAGAATACAAACACTGAAAATCCTTCTCAGAATCCTTCGGGCTGACTTAGCTTGTATAGATTTACTAAGGCTTATTTTATTACTATTGGTTTAATAGTGTTAGGTTTTCAGAAGATATTTTAATGGACTAATGCAACTATCTTTCTAGGTTTCATCCCTTTTCAGAATGGCAATGACCTGTTGTTACTGTGAACAATAAGAGGGCCAAGTCATCCTCAGCTAAGATCGTGATAGATTCCATAGTGTCTTTGCAGTATTGTGTTAGTCCTCAGGTAAGGCAGCCACCTTTGCAGCTGCAGCTACTCTGAGTTTATGCCATTTACCTCAGTGGAAACACTCTCACCCCTTCAGAAGGTGCATGGGTGAGCCAACACTGAGGATTAGGCAAGGGACAGCAAGAGGAGAGGCATGTTTACTTGCAAGCGTAAGCATTAGAGGAGGAAAAGGCAGCACTATGACAGCATATTTGTAGGGCAGCAGTAGGAGATGGCAACTACTGGTGCATGTGGCGCCGAGATCTATACTGTGTGCCAAGGTCTGAGTTATTTGAGTACGGGGCAATCCTTAGAACGGTTTGTTCTACCACGTGCAGTTGCTTGCTTGAACATAAATAATTTCTGATGAGTCAGTCTTGTGCCAGCCCTGGGGATTGTTAAGAGAATACAGCCTGCACAACATACTTTCATTATCTTTGCATCCAAGAGTTTCAGGGGTTGTGTAGCCTAAGGGCACCTCTAACCATTTTGTTGGCTAGGAGAAAGACTGCCATTTTGAAGCACTTTCATGTTATTACCAAGGATGGATGCAGCTGCAGTGACGATGGGGTAGTGACAGTCATACAACATGCACTATGCTGAACAGTGATAATGCATAGGGCTACCACCTGGATCATCAATCCAGCCTGGAGGTGAGCAATCTTACTGCTTTCAAAGTGACCTTCACCGTTGTTTCTGAAAGAGGCTAAGGGAAACTCATATCTTGTTGTGTGAGGTTGTTCCAGGTAAGACAGTGCTTCTGCTAGACCATCTCCTGTGGTCGAGAGCTGTTGTCCCCAAAGGTGAGTTTCAAAGGCAGAAGACTTCTAGGGTGCTGCTCTGACTTTCCTGTAAGCACGTTTTCCCCATTCTTCCCAGAGTCTTTATTGTGGAACGATGCCTTTCTAGGTGAAAAAATGCTGTACAACATACACTAACATATTCACAGAATTCCTTAAACCTCAGACAGTATCATTCAGGAATTCAGAATAAGTAAACAATCAAAATAGTTGTGGTGGAGGATCCAAAAGGAAAAAAAAACCAGCTATGCAAGTCCTAGAAAAATGCTGGTAAAACCAGAAAAACTGCATGCAAAGCTTTGTATCATAAGGATCTGAGAAATTAATTTCTTCCCCTTTCATTCCAGTGTTCTCATTTATCTCATTACTATTCTTATTGCTCTAGAATTTACAGAAATCTATAATTTGGTAGTTTTCATTTTGAAATAGAGTGCTCTGCCTTTTCTTGGCATCTAAATACTATTCAAAATTCATTGTGTTAAATTGTCTGGACATTGCTCATAGGACACTACATTTTTCAAACTCTCAAGAAACAGCCTTCAAGTTTTTGCTTTAGATTAATTTTGGCTCATTTTGTCTTCCTAGAAGAGATTTAACTGAGATCACAATGTCTTCATTATCTTGTAATGATTATAGAAGTCTTTCCTTAGCACATTAATACACATTATAGTCTTTGACACATTTATAAGGGTTATCAACTAAGGAGATACTGTTATCATGTGTATACAACCAGGCCATGTTCCATCAACCTTCATTAAACAAGAAAAATAGAAGGAGCACAATATGAGCTGTGCTGATGCACAGCTACAGGTTTTCTTCTTGATATTTTCTTTCTCTTCCACTTCAGGAATTTTGATGATAGAGCTTGGAAGATAATAATATAAAGTATATTGAATCATAATACATTTAAAAATAATTCTGAATAATACTTTTATTTAAAACGTTCAAGTCAGGTGAGAGTAGACAACCCCAGCAGTGCAAGGGCAAGGCAGGGACAGTGAGGAGCAGTGCAGCTGTAGGGTGGTGTTGGCTGGGGTGCACAGTTCTGTCAGGGGATATTGGTGCAGCTGGTGGGGCACCAGAAAAGGAAGCAGGAAGAGATAAGCCCCAGTGATTCTTGGAAGAGAATGATTGTTGGGAGTGATCTGGGTAGATGTGGAAGGAGCTGGCTAACGACTGAGAAGATATTGAGGTTTGGGCGAAGCAAAGTGCCAGGAACTCCTCCAGGAGACTGCAATCCTGACTGGAATGCAGAGAGCTGGGATGGACAAGGCTGCAAGGATTTGTCTGGGGGAAAAAAAAAAAAAGGAGATAATGGTTGCTACATTTGAGAGGGCTGGCAGAGAGTCTGCAATTTGGAGGGGCAGGAGTGTAGGGCTGAGTAAAGGTAACCATATTTATAAAGGAGGGAGAAGCAGGAGGGTAGACAAGCTAATGCAAGCAAAGAGGAATGGGACCCTGATATAACAGTCAGATATCTTAGGAAAGATAATGGTCAGCTACTTAATATTGTTGCTATAGCTGTAGAAATAATAGCATTCTAGTTTTCATAACATCTTTTATTGTTACGCATTTTGACAACAACTGAAATTCTGCAGTGGTTTAATTTCTCTATTTTTCATCTTGCCACTATCTCTTTGTACTTTTAAAAATGTGACAAAAACATCCGTTCTTTATGTAGGCTATTACAGGTCAAAGACAAAGTATCTGTCAACTCACATTGACAGGGGAAAATTTTCAGCTCTGATGGTAATTAGCACAAATTATTGTATGACCCTGCAATAATAATGGTCATAAAATATGCCAGCTGTTCACAGCTGTTTCCTTGACCATGAACAACAGAGCTTTCATGATCATGCTCCATAACATAACAAATAAGCTGAACTGAAAACAACAACAAATAATGACACCGGAGAAGCACAGCTGTAGAAAATTATTTATTTTCCAAAGCCTTATTACATTTAAATTGCTGTTCAAGTGCTTGAAAACTATGTGATATATAGCTAACATTTAAACACTCTTGACCTGAGCCTTTTCTAAGAAGTGCATCAGTGTTGTCAAATTTGGGGACTCTCTTGGACATAAAACTCAAGGTGATTCTGCACCTAAGTATCTGGGGGAAAAGTTTCACAAAATGTCTTACTTTCCAGTCTGGGTAATGGGAAAAAGACAGTTACACAATTGTCATTTGATTTTCTCTGTACTGTGCCTTCTGATTTCTGAAGAGTTTGTCTGCAGCAGAGATATTACTGAGGCAGAATTGATAAAGTCTGGCTGTCTCAAAGCAAACAAACACTGGGAATTTCTCTCACAGAAGTTCTTGTTTGAACTAAAATGGCATGGTTCCTTCTTGTGGATAAAAAGCTCTTAGTGATTAGATTTTTTTAGATTATTATGGTTCCTGGCAAAGAAATATTGGGATTTTTTTTGATATTTCGGTCAGGTATAATCAGGCACTGCAGCAAACACTTGCAAGATAATCTGCTCTAGAGCAGTAAGACAAAGCAGAAATCACCCCCATCAGAATATTGTGCACCACAACCTGGTTTAGCCATTGCCTATAGAGGTGGCTGTGGCTCGTTTAGAAGTGCAAGTGGGAAGCTGAACTATCAAATGCTGGAAATCCTGTGTTATTTCCAAATGTTGCCGTGCAGAGTAATTGCTCTGACTGTGCTGTGTCAAGGTCTGTTTTTTACTTCTGTTAATAACAGGTGATTATATAAAAAAATAAAAAAATCTCCATTTGCTCCAAGTAAGTACATAATTGGTTATGAAGAGCTCCAGGTTTCCACCCAAGCAGGCGATTTCCTTAATAAATATTTGATTTACTTTGGCAAACATCAACATTTAAATGGCAATCCCTCTACATCTATAAAAAGCACAACAACTTAGGGCTTGTTTTTCTCCAATGTCCCCTCCTGGACCTATCCTACTTTTTTCTCTGTTCTTGCCTTGTTTCTCTTAGTAATAACTTCTAGCTCCTCAGAAAATCAGGCTTATTCCACAGATGCTTCTCTCTGCTCTTTGAAGAGGGAGGAGAGGCCACGGTCAGCACAATATACAGCATCCTCCTGAGCAAACTGTCTTGACTGCAAACTGTCCCCTGCAGCATGGAGGCACTTGAGAACAGAGATGCTGATGAAAACAGAATGGCTGAGTGCTTACTTGGAAGTGGGAACATTGAAAACAGGCAAGATCAGGGTCTGGGGAGGAATAGGGTTAATGTCCCCAAATGCATCAGTCTTTTAAAAGAGTCTTGTGTTGTCATTTATGCTATGGGAAGGGTGTAAAACACTGAGGAGCTGACTTTCTTCTTACTAATACTGATGTGTATCAGAAAATCAGAATCAGACCTTTACTACTTTACCATGTTAGACAAATCATTTTGCTCTGGACCATTTTTTTTTGTTATGCTTTGTGGTGATAATTACAGTAAGAAGAAGATTATGGGAAACTTTGCCTGAAGCATTTTTCTCCCTTTCTTTTTTTCTTCTGCTCTTTGTTTAGCACCTTTCTACAAATGCTTACTATTACATGGTGAATTTTAAACAGTCAAAGAAAGGCATATTTAGCATAGAAAATGTCAATAGAATGGTATTTATGTGGCAGGGTAATGTGTAGCTGTTCAATAAACACTCAACCAAAGGTTCTGGCTGCATGTAGAAAAGGGGTACGTGGAGGCACTAGAAGTTCAAAAAACAAAAAAGATCCTCTGAAGGCTGCAAAGCACCATTTTTTAAAAGCCAGGGTTTATTTTCTCCCCAGCTCTTCCCAGCTTTAAGTATTAACCTTAAGAAAATATTTCTTTAAAAATGCAATTTGAGAGAGAATGTGAGGAGCTGTGTTTACCTGCTGTGCATTTATTTTAATCGTGTTTCACTTCCCCCATGAGTACTGAAGTAAGTGATTGTTCTTCTTGGTGTTGGATTTGATTTTGTCTGCTCCCTAAAGAGGGAGTTCAAATTTAGCTTAATAACATTTTGACTTGAGGACTTCATATGGAGTCCAAAGTACTTTCTGTTCTCAAGAGCTGATCTGAAATCCAAGTAAACCAAATGAAACAAAGATGACCGTGCAAATAATCTTATGACACGTGCAGCTGAGATTTTTTACAGGTTTGATTTAGTTCCTTGTAAAAGTTCTGATCGTACTCCCAGAAATCAGCAATTTGGGCACTGCAACAAATGCCAGTATCCTGCACTCTCAAGCAGTGACTTGGAGCCGAAATTCACCCTCAGCAGAAATGAGTCCAGGTACAGCTCCTGTGACTGGAGCAACAGAGATGGACATCGTAGCTATATTTACATGAATTACTTGGAACTGCTTGGGAGCGCAGCCTGGCAGTGTAGAGTCTGAAACACGCATTAGTGCTGTTTAATTTACAAGTACAGGCATAGCCTTTCTGTTTTTTAGCTATCCACCACTAAATGCATCATCAGTTATATGTTGGATTTGTTTGGTCATCCTTTACTCCTAATCTCAGGAGCTTTCTGCCCTGTTTCTTTTCCCATATCCATTACTCTTTCTCTTGTACATCCTAACCCCAGTTCACCTCTTCTCTCTGTACTTATTGTTAAAGTAAGAAAATCCTTAATTTACATCCCTTAAAGCATCCATGACCCGTGGATGGAGCTGAACGCCACCCTTCATGCACCAGCAATTGCCTAGTTCTCAGTTTATGAGAATGCTGCAAAACTCATGTTTTCCTTTTCTTCTCTGGTGCTATAAAGAGGAGGCTGGAAGAGGCAGAGACATATCTTTTATTTGGGCTATCATTTTTTATTGCTGATCAGACTCATCCAGAGTGCAAGACAAGCTCCCTTTTAGGACTTTAAATAAATAATGGCACTCAATAGCTCAGGCCATCATTGTTAAACTCATTTTTCATAGAGGGCTGTGAACTCCATACTGGCCTCATTAAAGCTTTGGAATTTCATCAGTGCTTATGTTTCTGTGTAATGATGTAATTGAATTTTCTTATTGCTGGAGCTTGTCATTATGCGGGTGATTTTCATGCTGGCTCCCCAAACTCACAGAAGTTTTGCTCGATGCTAAATAATCCAAAACTGGTTTTATTAGCATGTAGTCTGCTGGCAATGTATGAGGCCTGAATAAGCAAGCTCTTAATTGGAGGGCTGGGGAATTTTCTAATTTTTTGTCTTTTTACTTAAGGATTTAATTTTTGACTCCACTTTTTTTCATTCTTTCTTTTAAACAGAACACACAGTAGACTTTCCAACCTATAACATAAGCCTTAGGAAACTCCCAACATGTAAACAGAAGAAGCTTGGACTCATTAGTATGTACTAGGTACAGCTGGATTTAATTTTGCAGGAAAAAGCACGTGACAAGAAGCTGGGCGATACAGAAGTGTTAAGCTCTAATCTAACATTGTTCTGGGAAGGCACAAACCTATTCAAGACACAATAACTTCTACTTTAACATGGGATTGTGGCTGAGAATTTAAATGCTGCAATGCCAGAGGAATTCCCACAACAATCAAATTTCAGGCCTCTGTGGTATTGAAGATTAATTTTAGTCTGGGCAATGTTTTCATATGATAAACCCATTAAAAGCTTTGATGAGGAGAGGCAGCCATGAGTTGGAGGAATTGGAGGACTTAGTGGTGATTTGTGAGCAAGCAGAGATCATAGGCACAGGATAGAGTCATAGAATCATAAATACTGACACTGAGGTGTATATATCTTGGCACGAAATACATGTCAATGAGGAGGTGAGCCCCAATGACAGGGTAATGCGTGCCACAGCTGGGAATGGCTGAGGAGGCAAATAAGCAAGATCAAATCTACAGCCAGAATACGGTCTGCAGTATTTTATATCTTGGAGTATGAGCCGTGCATTTCAACTGACTCTGCATAATGACCAGTTCTTCATCTTACCTCAACTACTGCATACTGCTTTGGACACCCGTGGTACCATGCAAGTGATGCAGGAATAAATAGTAAATGCTAATCATCTTACATCAGTGACTTAATGTTTGAAGGTAATTTTCTCTTTTTCAAGTTCTGTAATTTTGTGTCATTTTATAGCTCCAAGTTGTAGCCTTCTCTCTCCAGTACACTTGCTAGTTTTTGAGGGTAAAGCATCTTGTGCTGCTGAGCAGGTGCTCAGATGTGTTTTGTATCATCCAAAGTTTTCTTCATGACCTCTTGTTACTGTCCGTGGTGCAATGAGTTTTATTTATGGTGCCTAGAAGACATTGAGTCCACAAATAATTATGGCCAGATCTGCGGGATATCTGTACTGGACAACCAGACATTTATGAGATCTGGGCATTTGGGATTTTATTACTTGCTGGTAAGGCTGAGGGCAAGTAGGTAGCATCCTGGGAGAGAAAATAACCTGTGGCAAAAAATCATAAAATCCCACAAAATACTTTCTGATACTGCCCCAGATGTTCTGATATTTTTGCTGTAAAAAAAAAAATAAAAATCACCAAGGGAATAAAGTGCTATTTCACAGGAAAATAGAAACACAAAGAAGACAAGTTCTAGAAAAGATGCAGTGGAAAGACTCCTGGGATGTATATAAGGACTGACAGAGGTCAGAGGATATAAGGTCGCATTTTGCATACTGTTGCTCTTGAAGAAAGGGGCTGTGGGTCTCATAGTCTTCTCCTGGCACATGGATGACAACCTGAAAAATGTTTGTGACTTCATCAAATGGGCAAAATACTGCTAAAGATTTCTTAATAGTATTAGGTGGTAATCCATGTTCTGTACTTGCTTCTGGTGGTATCAGAGTAGCCACTGATTCCGGTTAAGTTGTTCTATATTTGCCTATACTAACAGAGTAAAATTCACCCTGATATTTTTTCAGATTATTATTTGGTGGAACAGCTTAGCTTTAACGTGACTTGCTGTAACTATGAATGGAATTTATTTGTACATTTTAAAATTTTTTAACGCCTGTACAATGCCTGTATGTTGCACTGACTTAGACTAGCCATACCAGGAAAACCAAGTCACAATTAGAAATTAGGGAGACAGGGCTGGAGATGCTGCAAGAGTTGTTTGTTCTATGTTCATGCTACATTTATTCATGCTTAAAAATGGAAGCAGAGGAAGTAGAGGTTCAGTTTAGCTGATTGCCTTACAGCATTCCAGCTCTTGATGAAATTTTCACTGCAACATTGTATTTTATTGAATCCCTTTATTAAATTTGTTCATCCCATGCTGGGATTAAAAGTTTTCTTGAAGTGGCAGGTGCATGAAGAACGCAACCCCCAAAGACTGAAAAAAACTTTGACTTACAATTTTTCTGAATAAGATCTCAGTTTATATATATTACTTATATAGAATATAAAAATATTTACAATAAATGTAGCTGTAATGCATATGACAATGTTTAATCTATGTATTATAGATTATAAAAATATGTATCATATGTATATTAATACTTTATTGTGTGTGTATATGTATACCTATATATCTTATAGGATATATATACACACATATCTATATCTTATAGGATATATGAAAACAAAGTTTCACTGTATTGCCAGCAGAGCATCAGCTCTTCATTTGCAGCTGCAGGCTGGAATATAGGCTACTTCACTTAACCAATGAGTTGCTCAGGGAACTGTATCCACTGTGCTGCCTTGGTATGTGAGATTAAGCAAAGATGAGGTATGCTAGACGATCTCTAAGAAGACAGCAAATAGCATGTTTCTGGGAAAAGAGGGTGACCTAGGTTTGGGGTTGGAAGGCAGAAAGTCTTGCATATCCCAAGCTGAGGCTCTGCTTGCTGGGGCAGCATGAGAAGGGGTACCTTGGTGATGTGACACCCACAAGGGAGGTCTCGTCATTCCAAACTCATGCAGACAGAAATATTTAATGCAAAACTTTCAGAGAAGCACCTGCTGGGAGCCCACCTTCTCCTCTCCTTTGGACAATTGTCTATTCAGTGAAGTGATAGCAGGAAACTTTCAGGATTATTTCTTCATTGTTAAGGGGCTTCCAGGCAGCAAGGGGATGTTGGCATCTTCTGTAGTGCTCTGAATCATTCTTCAGTGGCCTTCTTTCAGGCATGGCTCTTTCCACAGGCCAAGTAGCCCTCAGATGCCTAAGATGGGTACTCTGCATTATTTTATTATTGATGCCTGCTGTGGCCAGACATCTGGTTTTGAGATGTTCAGCACTTGTGTCAGGCAACTAAAGTAGGAGGTCTGAATAGCTGCCATTGTGCCAGAGGACTGCAGGAAGAACAAGTGCCAATTTTAAGATTATGTTCTACAAACAGAAAGCTTATTGCTGCTCTCTAGCTCAGCAAGCCAATTCAAAGCCAATCCCTTGAGCCAAAAGTGGACCAGCTCTACTTATTTCTAATTTTGAATCGAAGCACAGAAGGCAAGTCATTTGTTTTGGACTTGGATTTGCAGATGGGAGAACTAACGTACTGCATCTGGATGTTTACCTTACGTATTTGTAATTTTATTTATGAAAAGTCATGGAATGTGAACAACCAGTTAGTGAACTGCTTGCAAAGTTTTCTTTAAATTTTATATGTATTTTATCAAAGTACTGAAATATGGGTTTCAGCATGTTCCTTCTTCTGTTTTCATTGTTTTGATTTATTCTGTAGGAAGTTCTGTTTGCCTATCCTGTAAAACCATGCGTTTGGAACTGCTTTTTGCATGCTTTGAATATTAACCTTTCATTTTCTCTTTTGTGTGCTTATGACTGTCAATGCACATTGTGAAAATAAAGTGGCTTCTTCAAAAGGATCTGTCCTTTTTCTGTCCACATGTGCTTGGCTCTTTTGGGCACGAGAACATGGATGGGGAGGGAAAGTAAACTGGAGCACACAAGAGTAAACCTACTTTAACTCCTTTTTCCTTCCTCAGCAGGCTTGATCACTTTTAGCTGGACATCAGAGAATCCTTGGGAGAGGCTGCATTCTTTTGAATAAACTGCTATTAGCTGTTCTTCCTCAGCTCTCTTTCTCTCAGTGCTGTAAAGCATCTACTATGAAATGTGGGGAATGTGGGGAGCAATCTGAGCTCAGCACTGAATCCGGTTCTGCACTGTAGCATCCAGTGTGGGTGACAGCTCCAGACTTTCCTACTCTTTTTAATCTCTGCCTTTCAGTAGGAGCATTGCAGTCCTTTATCTCCTATTTGGAACTGTTCAAGCTTTCCAGGTCCCAAAAGCTCTGTTTTGCTTCCTGTGTACAAATACCTGTCTTTATTCTATTGTGAATGATGTAGCTGGGATTATCTGACCGCTTTCTTTGCAGGTCATACAAGTCAACTCTTTTTGGAGAGAGGAGCAGTCACTTGAGGGCAAGTTAGAGCTACAGCATGAGCTCCAGATGGAAACATAGCCACATGCTTGCAAAGGTGGGCTAGCAGGAGAGTTGTCTGAAAACACCAGATGCTTTAAAGAGCTGGGTGAGGATACAACTGCAGTGGCTTCTAGACAACTGAGTATATATTTAAAAATAAAAAAAAATGGAAGAATTACCAATTCTTGGAAGCCTTCTTTTGCTGGTGCAGACAATTTCCTGTTTACACGGGCATGGTATCACTGGAACGTGCTATGAGAAGACAACTGCTATCCAGAAGTATCTTTACCAGCCGGAGCTGAGGATTTGGTGAATGGGACTCACAACTGAGTTTGGATGCCTGAACAGAGGGCTAGTGTAGGGCAGAAAAACTCTGAAGGGCAAATCAGGCCTCTCCCATAGTCAAGAAATTCTTTCCAAATGGAAAAGCAGTGCAAATTTTTTAAGGGTTCTCTGTAAAATCAAACATTAACAACTTTCTTGCTTGAGTTTCCAGACATTTGCAATCCTCTTAAAAATAATGTAGACATGAACTGTTGCAAAAGAGTTTGGAGTGAAATATATTCCACTGTGGAATCAGTAGCTGGACATTGTAATGTTTTTAATGCTTCCTATGCAATAATTTGGAGGGATGATAAGGATTGTCTTGTGGTTACTCTATCATTCTGCTGCCTTTCTAACTTGCTGTTGTGGGAACACAAAATTACTTGTCCGGAGTGTCACTCAGTGTATAGCAAGTAGCTTGAAATGACTCCTATTGAAAAAGCAATTACCTCTCCAGCAGCAAAAAAAGGCATGTAGATGTCATGGCCTTTTTTCTGGGAAAGCTGCTTAATGACACAGGACATGTACACTAAAAAATGTTAAGTCTCTTTTACAGCCGTGTACGCTGGACTTTTCACATTTCAGAATTCTTACTGCTGAGGAGCTTTTGCGTATTTGTGGGCGTATGTGTGTGGGTGGGTGTGAGAATCAAAGGAACATGGTGTCCTTTGCTTTAATAGTTTATTTTATGTTATTGCTTTGTGTTTTGCAGTCCCTCTAGCCAATCTGCATTTATGAACTGGAGAGAATAGGAGCCAGGGGCCTAATATTACAGTAAATTAGGTACTGAATTTCTACTCAGTGATTTAGTTTTGAATTTAGCCTTTATTCTAACTAGTTAATGTACAGAGATATCATATTGGGAATTAAGAGACTTGCCTCTTTCCTCAGCAACAAGAAGATGGTAGTGAAGAAGAATGCTACCCTTTTAAACTCTCTTAGCTCGGGGCTTTGGGGATGTTTCTCAGACCTTTATATGGCCTGCCTCAGACATTCAGTGGCCTAGTTGCTAGGGCTACCGGGATTTTTAATTGTGAATTGAGCAGGAGCAGAACAATTTCTATCCATAGAGAGAAAAATGGAGTGGCTGTGCTTTTCAGATTCATTTGGCACAAGAGACTGTTTACGTTACCAGTCTCAGAAAAAAATGTTATTCTTCAATAATTTTATTGTCTACAATTGCTGAAAGCAAACTGGGTTAGTAGAGGGGAAATTCATAGAGTTTACCTTTTCCTGTTTCACACTTTATGAGACACTTACTCTGTGTTGGAAATATGATCTGATTAGATGGCTTCTTCTGCTTCTTCTACAGTGAATGTAGTAACATGTTTATGGTCCCGAATTTTTTCAGGAATACAGCCTTTTTAAAGGAAAATTGTTCTTTGGTGCCACAGAGGGGGAACAGACTAATCCTCTGAAGAACTGCTTCATCTTTTTATGCTGTGAATATTGTAAGATTAGCTATGTCAAAAATTCATTACTTCTGATTTTTCAGTGACATCATGCATCCAGATTCAAATTTTCACAGTAAATTGCCATGGACATTTAATATAAAAATTGTTACAGCTCTTTATCTTCTCACCTCCAGTCATTCTAACTGCTAGGGCTTGTGTCAATTTTATGAGGTTTTCAGGAACTGCAGTAACATGTTTCTACTGGGATGATCAGTGAGCTTGGTTAAAAAGATAGCATCATCCCATGTAACTAACAGAGTCTTCCAGGTGCACTCTCAGGAATGCAGTCCCAAACTGAAAGCTAACTGCTTAGGTGAAAGCGGCCTAACGCCCTTGCCTCGCATGAGTGCAGGTGTCCTGTCTAACAAATCCCCAGGAGATGTCCCAGAATGTCATCCTGGAACTCCAGAGAATAGCTTGAGCACCTGGATGTCTGGACTTTTCCTTCCTTCCAGTTGAATTACCTTAGTGATACTTTCTGTTGTGGTATTTATTTTCCTGTTTAGAAGCCATGCAATTTTGTATTAGCCTCAGTGAAAAATGACATCATATGTGACATTGGCAATGCGGAAGAGTTTCTTCATGACATCTTTATAGAAGACAGCAATAAACTGTAATGGCTAGGCAGCCAATGTTGAAACAGATGCTTTTCATACCAAAGCATCAGGATCTCACTGTCAACTCATGTGTGCCTGTCTGGTTTTGGTACCCATGCAATACCTCCTGTTACTTAAGTTTCCTCTTCTGAAGCAGGGACTACCTTGTTTCACTATGTGTGTGATGGTTGCTGTGCTCCTGTTAGGAAAACAAACGGTTCCTAATGGAAAAGGCCATAGCGATCTGTGCAACACACTGTTTAGATTGTCATGACATTACAAACCTATTGGGACCCCTGAAAAAATAACGTGATATATTTTACTAAAAATTTTACTAAACCAAATTATTTGACCAGAATCATGTTGGCTGCCACAGAAAAGCACTGGGGCTTTATTATATATTATTTACTCTGGGATGCATATGAGCTAATATTTCAAAGGCAAACTATATGCTGAGCCACATTAGGAGGAATGTGGCCAGCAGATCAAGGGAAGGCATTATACCCCCCTCCTTGGCACTGGTGAGGCTGCCACTAGGACACTGTATCTAGTTTTAGGCCTCTCTGGTTCAAGCTGGATGTGGACAAACTGAAGAAGGTCCAGTGAAATGCCGCCAAGATGGCTGGGAGCTGGACCCCATACTGCATGAGAGCAAGCTGAGGGAGTACCTAACAGCAGCCTGCAGCTACTTGAAGGGCAGTTACGATGATGATGGAGCTAAATTCTTTTTGGTAGTGTACAATGATATAACAAGTGGCAACAGCTCCAAAGCATGGCTGTGGACATTCAGGTTGAACATTAGGAAAATCTGTTTCACCAGGAGGGCAGGGCAGCACTGGAACAGGTGCCTGGAGAGGTCTCTGGAGATTCTGAAGACTAGTCTGAACAAAGCCACAGATAACCTGATAGAGTATTGATTAAAGTTCTTCTTCAAGTAGGAGGTGTGTGGGATGAAATGCATGTGCCTTTCAGTCAACATTTCTGCAATTCTGTGACATTGTATCTACAGCTACATTATCTTTCTGGCAAGGGGTCTAATCCTGGAAAGCCAGAATGCTGTTAAGGCCTGACACCTGGCATCCACAATGCACTATAAAGTGAAGCTGTCTGCAGGCTTAATCTGTCCTGAGACAGGTGATTTTGAGGCCTTTGTAGGCAGGACTCCTGATACGGCATTGGCTGTGTATGTGTGTGAAAAGGCAGAAGTTAACTGGAATTACTCATTTCATACTAGAGGTATGAAAATTCATCTATAGGACTAGATAGAAGAGGATTATTAGTGTGGAAAAGACTACTTATATGGAGAGAGAGAGAGGGGGAGTGTGTCATGGAGAGGGTGAATAGGCTATCTCTGAGTCAAGCTTCTGAAGACATGTACATAGCTAACGTGGCATTCATGATGCTTGTCTCAGCTGGTGGATGGCAATGGACACTGCTGAAGGACAAGGGTTTTCTAACAGGGAGATTGGAGTCAAACTATACAGACTGTGATGGACGTGAGGCTGGACCCTAGTGATGAGGGTCAGCCTTCAGTGGTGACCAGGAGCTTGGAATGCCAGTCTTAATTGGATGGTTGAGAAAAAGTTGAGGCCCATGACTGGTGTCTCGTCCATGGAGGCATCACAACAAATTCCTCAGGGCTGCCTATTTTCCTTCCAGACATAAACAAAGGGACAGGCACTAAATAGTTGCATTTTGAATCTCGCACTGGGAGTTAATCTATGCATGACTGCATTGCATGGTTTTCTTTTAATTTTTTATGTCATTTAAATGTTTGCATTTTAGTTAATTACAATTCTTGAAACAAGACTCTTGAAGAAAAAGTTGGTTTTTATCCAGTGACCTACAAAAAGTAATTGCTTCCTTTCCAGACTTTCTGTTTAGAAATGAATGATCAGACTAGTCCAGTAGTGAAACTGTTCTATTATAAAGGAGACCACTCTTTAAAAACATGCACCAAAAACACTTACACTAGTACTCAGGAGCAAAGCAAGCCACCTGTTTTGAGAAAATGGCACTAAGTTGCAGTACATAGTGCAGCCCCTCCTGTAAGCCTGCTTGTGGTTTTTTGCTGGGTGTGTAAAGGTCCCAGTGGCTCCCCTGGGACTCCTTGCCAAGGAGTGGCCTCTGCACTCCTTGGCAAGCCTCTGCCCCCTGGAGAAGCAGATGCTCTGGTCCCTGGGTGACCCAGCTCCTCTGGATTCCTCCTCCTGCCCTGGGAGCCAGCACCTTCCCAATGGCAGCACGCTGTGCCCTGGTGAGAGGCACACTTCCTGAGCCTGGGCTGAACCGTGCTTCTCAGCAGTGAAGGATTTATACCTTTTAATAAACCCAAAGCCACATACCAAATCTGCTTTCTTCAGTATTTACTCTGGAGTGAGTAGGCCCCAGCAGCACAGCAGAGTAAGGGCTGCTCTGGCTCTACGCATGGAGAGCTTTGCCTCTGATTCCTGGGCATGGACCCTGGCTGCTGTGCATAGACCCTGTCCACCAGTGCCAACCCCACTCCCTCCTCCAGTGCACCAGCAGGCTACAGCAGCATCTTCCAGCTTACTTGGACGTGGGACCAAGCAAAAGGTGGCTTGTTTTCCTGCACAGGCCCACAGGGGAGGGAGGCAGCAGTGCTGGAAAGCAGCAGCTTTGTTACCAGCATGAGCCCTGGCTTGCTCTGCCTTGAGCGGGTCTCCGCTGGCCCCTGGTGAAGCTCTGAATATGCTTCAACATGCTCCCGGCACCCCTGCTTGGAGAGGAGAGCAGGCCAAGGCCATCTGTGCTTTTTCGGTGCTATTAAGGGATCAGCAGCTGGCCATGTCAGCTGTGTCTGCTCTAATAAATTAAGCAGTGCCAGGGCACATCACTGGACTTGATTATTTATATTGTTAAATTATTGAAATGCCCCTTGGCTTGCTTTTGGCCAAGTAGTGCTCTCCCAAACGATTCTCAGGCACAGTTCAGAAGTTAACTCAGGCCAGGGACGGCTCCCAAGTGTTGTGTAGATGCAGCCACCCTATTTTACAGGGTGAGAGAGTGTAACAGTAGGGACACAGGCTGTTCCATGGCACTTGGCCTTAGTGTCAGGGAGCAGCTTCAGGCAAGCTCCATTTAGCAATCTAGGCATAGCTTTTGGGTCCAAACCTCATTCATGCCATCAAAGCAGCATGAGCTTAAAAATCCAGTCCCGAAAAAGATACCCATCTCATACAAACAACTGTGGTGGTGTTTTTTTTTTCTCATTTTTGTTTGTTCCTGAAATATTTGGCCTAATCACTTTGAGTATTTTTTTTTCCAGCCACTCATATTTCTATGCTGTTTCTATGAGTCACACAGAGGCATTAGATTTTGTTCTTAGTGTTTTAGGGGACATCTTGTATGATGGAAAAGGAAGCGCTAAAGCTGCAAAAACACTTTAAGTGTTTTCTCCCATCTTGGCAGAAAATCCATAAATAATAGCTCTCTGAAAAGCCAAACACATTATGTATCCATACACTCATGTTATATATTTATATGCATACACACATAACATTCAATTACTTACTTTCCTTTAAAGATGAAAAACATCTTATGATATCAATATTCCAGTGAGCATTTTAATGTCCTTACAAATAGTCACAGCTCTAAGTTTTTCTTGGATTTCCCTCTGCTTTTTATTTCTCTGTTAATTTATTTTTCCAATGGATTAAATATTTCCCTGCAATGCAGACATTTTTTATAAACAATAAATTTAACTTTTTTTCCATGCAATCAATGCAAATGTTCAAGCTTTGCTTACTTGATTACTGTTTCAAGTCTAATATTAGCTGTGAAAACTGAAGACAACACCTGCTGTTTCTTGGACAAACTTAACATCTTCATGTATTCAATACAGAGACTACAAGTAAAAGAAAACAGCTCTGCTTGTATCCTTACTCCCAGCAGGAGTCACAGAAGCATGGATTTTGGGACTGTGCACATTTTGATGGGAATTTCATCCTTATTTTAAGTTTATATTTTAAAAAAATTGACAATGGGAGAAACTGTGTCTTCTCAAGCCACAGCAGAGCATGTCCTTGGTACTTCTATCTAAGCCTCTTCTGCTCTCACACAGAGGAAAAGCTTCCTATCAAAAACCCTGATGAAATCATTGAATGACTAGCACAAGCTCAGTTCCAGTTTGCTACATTCCCACAGAAGAAACATGGATCTCAATAACAATGCCGGGATAAAAGAGACCACTTTTTGCCTTGATTTTCCCTGTTTCCTGTTGAGAAGGGAAAGGCTTTTAAATCTACACTCTTGCTCTTTGAGTGCACCAGTAAGTGACAGTAACGGCTTTCAACAGCCTTCTGATTTTGCCAGGAAGAGCTATTCCATTGCAAAGATGGAACCGAATGTCTAATTTGAGCTTTAGATCTTTACTTATTTTTTATGACATCATATGTCTTACTTTAATTATGAGCCAGATGTTTGAAACTTTCAGAAACTACCCAGCCCTGTGGACTTGGATCTCATCTTGTAGTGTGTCTACTCTTGGCAATGGCAGTGGTGGAGGGCCCCAGGAAGCAAAAGATGAGGACTTCTGGCAGCAGTGTTGAGCATGAAAACAGGGTTCCACACAGCTTACAAGAGAAAAGCACAGATGTGAATCTCCTTGATAGTGCACTGGAGAGCAAAAAATATGTAATGAGACAAGGTGGATTTTAAGATGTATTTGAAAAAGCAGGCAGCTATAGAATGGGGGTAAAAAAACCCCACACAAACCAAAAGCTTGTGGAAAAAAGTTAGGTGTCTACTAACAAATGGGAAGAGAAAGGAAACAGAGACAGAAGGCAGAGCAGAGGATCAGGAAGGAATTGTGCTCAACAGAAACCAATGAAGTCAACTCATAGAGTAAACTCCAAATGTAAAGATAGCCTGAGGGATCTCACTGATTTAAACCCTTTAGAAACCTCTATAATATACTCACTTATTCTTAAAAATGAAAACAGAGTGAGTGGTTTTATAATTTAATGAAGAATTAGTCCTAAGTTTCTAGACTCTTCATAGTTTTCCTGAAACTAATTCACTTCATTTGGGCTCAGTGAAGATCATCATTCACAAAAAAATCTGTTTCAATCTTTAAGCAAGGGGAAAGGGAAACTTTTTATACCCTATCTAAAATGCCTGTCATTACATAATTTTGCCTTCTCTTATATATCAAAGCATGGCTTCATATGATAGCAGATATAAATCCATGACATCCATTTATCCTATAAGAAAAATATAATGAAAAGAATGAACACAATGAAAATAAAAGCAAAGTAGCACTGAGGTTTATTGGAAGTGATTACGAGACAAAGAAAGTTAGACTGACAGATTAAAAGCATAAAAGCAGATAATTGGATTGTGCTGGTTCTGCATAGTGAGGCACTATGTCTGTTGCTCCCTGTCCAATCCAATCCAATCCAATTAAATCCCATCAATGTTAATCCACGCTAGTGGACATGTTGTGGCCATGAGTAGGCAAATGTCCCATGGTGGTCAATGTCTAAAAAACAATTTTTCAAGTACTGTTTTGATGTTAAGTTCTCTGACCTCCATTCTCCCACTGTGTGTAAGGTCAGGATTGAGTTCCCAGTGGCCATGTGGCTCTTGCTCCTGAGCTCCTAGGTGTGGGTACCTGCCCCAGGCCCCTCCTGACTCCTAGCTGGGGCGGGGCATGAGTGCAGCTCAGACACAGCCAGTGTGAGCATGCTTATTACAGGGAACATGAGCAACGACAAGTGTTCAGTCTTAACCTTACAGCCTTGGGACCATGGAAGGGGTTAAATGCAATGTGTTTATAGACTCAGTGGGACAGTGGCCTTTTCTCCCCTTCCACTCCCCCAGGTTTCATTAAAATGACTAGCCAATAGATCAAGATGGAGCGAAGTGTGAACAGAGATATGCTCTGAAACCTCTGTTAGCTGAGGTGCTCTCCACCACATGATGGGAAATGACAAAGTGTATAGCCCTCATGTAAGTTGTAGTTACAGCCAGAGTTAGCTAGAGACATTCAGGTCTGTGGGGATGTTGGGGGTTAGGTTTTCTTTCCTTTTGTTCCTTTTTACTATAGAATTTTTTTCCCATAAGCTGCTGGGACCTGGGGGTTTATCTCGAGGGACAGAAATATCTTGAGATTTGGGCTGGTAAAAAGGAGGGGCGGAGTCAGCTGCCCTCTCTCTTGCTCTGGGCTTTGCAGGGGAATGGTCGGTCGCTGCTTTTGATGCCGTGGTTGGCTTTTTCCCCCCCATCCTTCGCGGGAGCTGTCTTCTTCTGCCGCGAGGTGAGCCTCTGCAGCCCTTTGACTGGGACCTTATTAACATCTATCTCACTTAAAGGA
>JAVSBS010003283.1:0-24537 GCA_033124195.1 Coracias cyanogaster
ATGGTGAATTTGTTGTCCACCAGCACTCCCAGGTTCATCTCTAGAGAGCCGCTTCCCAGCAGGTCACCCCTCCCCTGTACTGGGGCAGGGGGTTATTTCTCCCCGGGTGCAGGACCCTACACTTGTCCTCGTTGAACTTCATGAGGTTCCCCTCCACCCAGGTCTCTCTGTATGGCACGCACATCGCCAGCCCTCAGCAACTGTTGCCATGGTTATTACATTTGAGGGCTTTTCATCAGGAAGAAGCCGCAACTGCTGAATTGTCTCTCGCAAGAGTTATTTAGGAATAACTAGTTAGTAAGTAGCAATAACGGGTCCAGGCAGCCCACAGAAGCCAGCGATCCCAATTATTTCTGCTTTGATCCTGCCTTCTCTCTGGGCTCTACCAGGTTCAGGTTTAAAGTGGGGGCTGGGGAGAAGCAGAAGAGAAGGAACGCTTCCTGAAGGGAAACGCGCTTGGCTCTGCCAGGAGATTAAAGGTCTCTTCATACAAAGCCACTGCAAAGAGGCTGTGCCAAGGCACGGCCAGCACCCGGGAGGCAGACATCCTCACCTGCCCGCGGAGAAATGAGATCCATTTTCCCGTTCCATCACGTTAATTGTTAATCAGGGTATGACGGGCACAGCCCAAAACCCGCTCACCGGCCGGGGGGATGACCCGATGTCCCAGGGCTCTCCTCCCGCGGGCCGTGCCTGCCCCGGCGGCAAGCACCGGCTCTGCCAGGGGCACCGGCACTTCGCCGTGAGAGGCAGCCGCGGTTCGCACCCGCTTTTGGCACCGCGAAGGGAATGAACAAAGCCCGCTCCGCAAAGCCAAGGCCGTTTTGTCGAGCTCTCATTGAACGCTCTCAGAAGCGACTGGGTAATGATGGAGCTGGTTTCCCCCTGCAGATCGGGTCCCACAGCGCGGGCCGTTAGGCTTTTAACGACAAAAATGCCTTTTTTCTGCTCTGCATGATCCCCGGCACGGGTTTTGGGCAGGGAGGTGCACACCGCAAGACCTGCAGAACAGTGCAGCTGAAGGGGGGGCACATGGAGCTCGCTGCAGCCTGAGCATCCAGCATTCAAGGGAGCGGGACCCTCCCCATGGAGGATCCGAAAGAGGGAGGAAGATCTCAGCTTTGTTCACAGGAACGAGCCCAAGGGCAAGAAGAACATCTCAGATGTAAGCCAAGCAAGCGTGATGTGCTGTGCCGCGGTTTGAAAGGGCCAGTAGCAACCGGTGGGGACACCCGAGTCCTTACCAGGCGCCTCAGGCACCAAAACCAGAGCCACCAGCCCGGAGCTCCTCAGGCTGGAATCACCTCCTCTTGCTGGCATGGCCATACGTGTCTGTCAGAGGGCCACGGACCCTCCTCAGCGCTCCGACGGGCACTGTTTGGTGAGCTCCGGCTGGCACGCAGGCCGGACTGTCCCAACAGCCACCCGCTAAAGACGAACAACAGAATTTGGATGAAGCGATGCCCAGAGAGAGCGTGATTCAGCCTTTCCAAAGTTACCAAAGGAGACGACTTCCCTTATTCTAGCTGAAGTAGCCGGATTTAAAAAAATTAAATTTGTCAGTTCATTAGCGTGTAACACAAGGACGAAAAACGCATTTCTAAATTCCTGATCCGCTAATCCACAATCCGCTCATCTGCAATCCCCTGAGTCCTCAGGGAAAGAAAAGCAGCCTCACAGCGCTTCTTGAAGATTTCCTGGCCAGGTCCTGCAGAAAGGGCTTACGCTCCGGAGCCTTCCTCCCCTTGCAAAATACAGCTCAGCAAATCTGCCATGCTGGGGGTGATCAGGGACAGTAACAATTAAATTGCACTTGTCAGAATAAGTGAACAATGGATGTTTTGTGAGGTGCTTGACCAGCTCCCCACTGATCTACAGTATTGGCTCATTTAGAGCTGCCCTCCCACTCATTAGGACGATCAGCAAGGTCCTTCTTAAGGACCTCTGAGTTCTTAACTTCTGAGTTCTTCGCTCAGGAGTGCTGCTGGTGCTTCTGAGAAGACTGTCTTGGCTAGACCTAAGAGATGTGTCCCTCTGTACCTTCTTCCCAGCTGATGCACACATGTAGATGCTGCTCCTCACCCATTTTGCCCCAGGAAGTGGGGTTCAACATAACCCTACTCTCAGAGTATCCCATGGGATGGAAGACTGGGCCATCTCCTGGGCCTGCCACCATTACACTTAACCATCCCCTTTTTATCCTCTCCAGACAGACATGCTGACACAACTCCCTAACAACCTGGTTTTGCCTTTGCAAAGCAACTTTGCCTTCACTTGCTGCTTCTCCCAGCTCCACAGCTGCTCAGAACCTGCTGCCCATGCAAGCACGGTCATGGTCTGAGCTGTAAAGGAGAGATCTCCTTTCTGCAACACCTTTTCTTTCTCCTTCCCAGCAGGTATGTTAGGAATGCTGTAAAGGTCTATGGCTACAGACTCCAGAAGTATCTGCTAATGCCAAAGCCACTGCAGGTAGCACCACCTGGTACTTCTCCACTACTCCCTTTCAAGGTGCAGGTCCAGCCTCCACATCTCATAGGCATGGAGGTGAAACCACAGCCCCTGAGGAAATTGCTCAGCTTTGCACAAGGACCAGGAGCCCAGAGCAGCACCTGAACTCACCGCCCTCCCTGCCACTTCCACACCTCCACATTCCCATTCCCAAGTTTTCTGGAGCACACCTGAGAATATTCCCCTCCTGCCAGCTCTGCTCTCCATGGCGGCAGCCACACCTGAGCCATCGTACACAGCTGTGGGACGCTCAAAGCCAGAAACAGCAGCTCATGACTAAAGCACGTCATCGCAGGCCAAGGAACCCTTCGATTCCCTCCCCATCACCCCGGCCTGCACGCTGCTGTCAACACTCCACCCACTGCTCCTCCAGCAACAGGTCCCACCCAGGAGGGGACAACCCAGGGCCAACTCTACCATGTGCCATCTGTATTCCTCCTGCTGAGCTCCTCAGCCTGCGCTCGTGGAGAGTCACGCCGGCTGAATTGATCTCCAGATGCCGACAGGGTAGGACCAAGCCCTGACTCCATCCCACTCTTGAAGGTTTCAATTAATCATAAAGCCAATTCCATTTTGGGCTCCATCTGTCTTTGTTCCTTCAGGGACTAATAATGCCTCGCCGGGTGTTTTCACACACTAGCTGAACTGAAATTAAGACAGATTTCAATATGCAGCGCCTGAGAAGAAAATGTCTTTTTTTTTTTAAAGAAAATTTTGGAGTCGTTACCATTCTCAGCTTGGAGAAAGATCTTGTTAAGTAAAAGAAGCGGGGTATTAATTTGGGAAACAACTCAGGTGAATTCCTGCTCGTTGCAAAGACAGACAAAGCGCAGAAATCGCAGTGAGAGGCTTTGAAGACAGAGCACGTATGGAAATGTATCACAGGCTGCTTCCAGGGGGAGGCGAGGGATGCGCAGAGGGGGATCAGAAGCGCTCACATGAGGAGCTGCTGGGCAAAGGGATGCTGGCAGCAGACACCCTGCTGCCCCAGCCATGGGCCATGAGCCAGAAACCCCCCTCAGCCCTCTCTGCCGCACTGACAGAAAGAGATAAAACCCCCGAGCATCCTTGTGAGTCATCACATCTGGCAGGTCTGAGCTGCTTAAGGCTTCGGGAGACCGTCTTTGCACGTTTCTGTATCGTTACCGCCCTGGGTTTTCTGTTCCTACCTCCGCAAAAATCCAGCCGCGAGGGTTCCTGGCCAGCCAGGCCTGCACGGCCGCTTCAATACGCGGTTCCTGTGTTGCTCTGGTGGCTTATACGAAGCAACAGGCCCGTTTATTGATCTCGGCAGATGGAGCTAAGGATTAATGGCCTGTCCCTCAACACAGCCACCGTGGGGCAGCCAAGACGGACGCGGGCAGGGATGCTTGAAGCACCGGCCAGCTCCAGGATGATTCACAGGAGGGAACAGGTACGGCTGGGCAACCGGAGAGAGTGACTGAGAGTCATGAATGGGGAGAGAAGCAGCTTGACAGGACGTGTACCATGACCCACACATCTCCTGGGCTCCAGCTAACACCTTGTGACGGCAGGAAGAGTCCTTGTGCTTTCCCATCCCCTCTGTTCAGGGCGTTCAGGAAAAAAAAAAAAAAGAAAGGAGAGACAGCACGGAAAGGATGGCTGCAAGAAACTATATGACACGTTCCCTGTTAAATTCACAAGAGACAAAACCAGAGAGAATCTGAGAGAAGTGAAGTGTGCTGGAGGGACCGCTAGACACTTCAGATGGCAGCGAAGACACAACCCTTTGATGGCTGCCTTCTGGAACTGGCTGCAGTACCTTGGAAACTCATTAAATGCAGCAGAAAGGACAAGTGACGTACATCTATTGATGCTCTGAGCAGCAAATTAGTTTTCAAATCTATTCAGGGCTCTCGCAGTGGCAACAAGGGGCTAAGACTCGGTGGGAAGTAGCTGCGATAGCGTTTCTCCAGCTTGCGTGGTGACTCCAAGCCACCCCGCGGGGAGGGGTCTGCCCACCCATCCAGCTCCCCGGAGATGTGTGGTGGCCACAGACAGCTGCCCTCACCGGCAGGGCTCAGAGGTCTGCACAGCTTCTCAGCCAGTCAAGCCAGGGAGTCATCTCCTTCCAAACCATGCCAGGCAGATCCATCAGAAGGCCTCCTTTTAAGCAGAATTAGGATCATCTAAAATAAAGAGAGATCAAAATGCAGCTCACAAGAAGACACACACAATGTCAGCACCTGAGGGAAGAGCAACTAGTCAGCAGCAATGATGAGCTTCTTCCGAATGATTCCCAGTAAGCTGTTGTCTTCTCTCTCTGCAGAACATCACCCCATTCCAACACCTGGAGAGCCCTGAAGGGGCTGAGCTTGGCGGCAACCTGGTGGCAGACCTGAACTGTCCTCAGGGATGAATAATCAACTGTTCCAGTGAATCTTAAAGTCCATGATTACAGAGGTGAGGAAAAACTATCAAAACCGTATATCGGGAGAACAGGTAGGCTGGAACATGTCAATGTGGGAACAAGGTTCCTTGCTGGAACCTGATCCCTCTTCACCCACGGGAGGCAAAGGTCAGTCGTAGATGCCATGAAAGCCTGTGGCTGCTGGCTCGTGTTCCTTTGCCTCCCATGCTAGCTCTGGGCCCAGCTTCGGCACAACGGGAAGAGAGAGGGAGCGACAGAGGACCAGCGAGTAAACACAGCTCCATCCAGCCAACAGCCCACGAGAGCCAAGCGCAGCCCCCCAGGAGCCCTCCAGAACGCCCCATTCGTGCCATCTCTGCATGCTCCCCGCATACAGCCTCCCAGCAATTAAATCCAACAAAAGCCACAATCAGGAAAGGGTGCAACCAGCAGGACCTGGGATCTGGGTCCTCCTATACAAGCTCAGACAATAGCTGTAATCGTAATCGCCGGGTCAGTTCTGTCCAGCCCAAACCCTGCTGGGAGCAGGTACATAACGGAGGCTGGATCCTGCATTTCCTGCTCTCATTGTTCATCCTGCTCCCGTTCTTTGCCTCTTTGTTCTATTCAATGCGCTTTTCCAAGCTCCCTTCTGAAGCACATTAACGGCGGGGCTGCCAGAGCCTCCTGGATGCCGTGATTAAAGAGGACACGCAGATGCCTCTTCTTTGTGGAGCGCTTTGCACCTATTACTCGGAGGGACCGCGGATAACACGCGGCATGGGGAAGCCACAGCGGGTCAGGAAAATAACGTAGGTGGTTAGGTAGGAAAACCTTTGAAGCTTGTGAAGCCATTAGCTGAGCGCAGAGGCTGCGGTAAAACGGATAAACAGAGAACGTGGATGGTGACTGAATAGTGCTGAAGAGACAGACGAATACAAGTGGTGCCCGGCGATGAAACCAGGTCTACACTGAGGAATAGCAAGTCTGGGCTGGGCTTTCTTGCAGAAAGTAAGGAGATAATCAGTCTGGATGCATATTTTAAATGGAAGCCGGCAGAATAACTCGGATGCTTTAGCGGAGAGCATCTACCCAACAAGAAGAGACAGAAACAGCGTGTCCTACATAACGCATGGCCTGGCTGCGATGAGCTTCTCCTGCAGGTTGTGTCACCAACCTCCCTGCTAAACAGAAGGTGCTGCTGAGCACTGTCGGAGCAGCTTCCTGGCATTCCTCACCTTGCCACATCACCGGGCAGTGCTGGCTCCTCTGCTGGGCCACCTCATGCAGGTCTTAGAACAGCGAGCAGCAGGGAACCGGTGAGACCCTGCATGGCTCTGGGAGCACTCACCTCTGTGTGAAGGTGGAAGAGACCTTCCTGCACTGAAGAAGAGGAAGAGACCACCTGCATCAGGATTCTACTAGCCTCAGCCTAAAACCAGTCCCACAAGGTGAGGCTACAGATGGACATCTGTCCATCCCACCTTGCCAGCTCTCCAGCAGCTGCAGTCTCCTGGGGAAAACGCAGAATCATAGAACCGTTTTGCTTGGAAAAGACCTTTAGGATCGTCAAGTCCAGCTGTTCCCCCAGCACTCCCAGGTCACCACTAACCCATGTCCCTCAGCACCACATCTCCACGGCTTGGAAACCCCTCCAGGGATGGGGACCCTACCACTGCCCTGGGCAGCCTGGGCCAAGCCTTGATAACCCCTTCAGGGAAGAAATTGTTCCTTGTGTCCAACCTAAATCTCCCCCGGTGCAACTTGAGGCCGTTTTCTCTTGCCCTGTCAGGAGACAAGCACCTGACCCTGCGCTTCCAGCCACGAGCATCTCCCCAGCACTTAAACTACCCAAGCATTTATGCAAACAAAACCAGAAGCAAAGCTTAGATTCTAGACTTTTCTCGCAAGGTCTGCCCTCCCTGCCTTCCCGAGAGCGCAAGGACGGCAGTTTACTGTTTAATTGTTAATTACACTTTCTTGTTAGATTTCAGATGCTGAAAAATGTTTAGGGATTTATTCTTCTGTGTAATTAACCATAATGATGAAACACGGTTTTATACCGCACTGCAGTTTTTGTTCAGGTTATTCATAATGGGGAAAGGCTAAATAGGTTGAGTTCATTATTGTTACAGAGAAAAAATGAGGTGACCCAATCAAATTAATTCGAAATTAAGTGCAGTGAGGCTGATAACTCCACACAAGTCAGGAGTTCAAGTAAAAATAGAAGAGACAATCTATAAAGCAAGAAATTACAAGTGGACAGGGAGTTTTGCTGGAGTTACTGCAGCTGGGAGGTGGCAAACCCGGCACTGGCACATGGGGCCACTGGAAAAATGGGAGAAAATGGATAAAGGGATGGGCAAAGACCGTAGGATGTAAAAGGAGAAGCTGGAGGAGGAAGGGATGAATCCAAAGGATTTGAAGTAAATGGGTAGGGACGGTGCTTGTTAACCTAACTCGATTTATTCCTCTGCCTAGAAATTCTTATGTCCTTACAAGACCGCATTGAGACAAGGTCTTTAATTTTACTTTCCCAGGGTTTATCGCTTGGGCCTTAGTGTTATTTAACAGCAGCGAACATCAACCAGTTTCATTGCAAAGCTGGACTTAATTCAAAATTGTTAAACCCGGTGGAGGCTTTATCCGCATCCTGAAGAAGCTGGTGCTTCTCTGACCAAACTTAGAAGTCGTGCACCCCAGAAAGATGGAGACCACGGAAATACCGACGGATAGAGCTGGGATGGGGAGCCAGCACTCCCCCAGCCCTCCTCCCAAAGAAAGCAGAGCCAAAACCAGCTGGGCAGCAGGATGCTGAGCACTAAAGGACACCCCAGTGCAGCACTGGGCAGGGAGACCACAGAGCCCATCGCTCTGGGCTCTCTTCTGGGCTTATCTCGAAGAGCAGAGATGTGGTTTATGCCTCTCTGCTCTGCCAAAATGGTGCAAGCCTCGGAGCTGTGGGCCATGAAAGACGGTGACTGGGATGGTGGTGATGCACACAGTTGTCATTTAAGGGGTTTAATCCCACAGGAAATGATTAAGGCAATTTGATGATCAGACAACTGATGCAAACCACCTCGAGGAAACGCTTGAGTGCTGCTCCAAGGTGATGCTTGACTTGACTCCCAAGTCGTTACCAAGTCCTGTAACTTGTGTTTCATCACCCAGAGCTGAAGAGGGAACAGCGAGATCCCGGGAGCATTGGATTGTTGGAAGAGGCTGTGCCGGGGACTGCCCAGCCTCCTGCTAGGACCTTCGGCAAGCGCAAGCTTGGACCATCCATTTGAAATCCCATCCCCGGCCACCCTGTTTGAACAGCACACGGGTGTTTAAACGACCGGCCCAAACGCCACACATCTCTCCATGCAGCTGCACAAGAAACTTTCCTCCCACTTTGGTCACGCTGAAATCTCACCTTTTGTGCTTTCTGCCCTCTTCCCATAAAACACAAACTGCTTCTCCTTGCCTTGAAGGTCCCACGGCTTTCGCTTCCCTCCGTCCTCCCCTCGAACTCACCCCTAAGCGTACGGGGAGCATTTGGGATAAAGCTTCAAGAATCCATTCGACATCAATTATTATTCCCCTTTTACATGGATTACAAAAATCCTTTTCTTACAAAATATTAAAATGTTCAGATTAGTGGCGTGGAAAAACATTTCCTGGAGGTAAAGTTTTTAGAACTTGAGGTTTTAATCGCAAGCCTAATCCTTTCTGGCTAACATTGCCAGTCCCGTGAAACATCTAGATACAAATTACGCAGAGGCCTGGCTGTGCTATGAACAAAGGAAGACGCTGCCCGTAAATAGCTTAGAGGACATCAGAAGACACTTCTCTCGTCAGCAATCTTGTTTAGCTGAATATAGCTCCTCTTTGCATAAAACATCGACATTTTTGCCATGTTTGGACCCAATGGTGCGAACGCTGATTGTCATCCAAAGATGCAGGAGTGCACCTTCAAAAAAAGACAAGAGCATTTTACAGGCAGTAGTTTAACTTGCCTCCAAAATGCTGTGTCTTAATATTTCATACTTATATATATTTAAATGTTAGTACCACCGGATAAATGCTAACATGCTTTTATGCTAATGCAATCACTGAAAATCCAGATAATGTTGTGTATTGGCACATACTGTTAGTGAATTATGGATACCTAAATGTACAATCCCACATGCCTAGCAATTATTTTTGTTAGTGCATTTAACTTTTATTTGCAATCAGAGCACTTGAGGATTGTTCAAATGAAGTTTACTTTCGCAAACCGCTGAACGGAAAACATTTTGTTAAAGGTTTCAAAACAGCAGGACGGGGACGAGGTCTCAGAGTTGCGGCAAGGACACCGCTCAGACGGCTCTGCCAGATGGAACCATGTTTGATCTGGTCACAGACCCGGCGATTAAAACCCAAATGCCTAAAATGAAGGACGTATAAGAGAAACACGCAATGAAATCCTGATTTCTTCCCTATCAGGTCACTCTCTCCCGTGGCAGAGGCTCACAGGCAGGTGAGGTGCCAGGAGGACACCCTGTGTCCTGCGTGCAGGCACCTAGACCCTGGGACCATTGCCTTGAGGACCAAACTCTGGTGCGCTAAGACTGCTTCTGAAGTCCAGTTTAAGACACATGAATAAGAAAGGTAGCAAGAGGGAGAAATCCTGAGCTGTCCCCACTGTGCCTTCTCCTCCTCCTTTGTCTCCTCTTCCAACGTCTTGGCCAGCCACCTGGACCATCAGCTCAAGATGCTGATCCACCTGAAAACCCCTTTTCTCCCAAACTGGTTTCCAGCACAGCCAGACCTCTGAGCCACGTCCCGGCCGGACCGCTTGCAGGCAAGACCTGGGTGATGCAGCTGGTTGCTCCACCCTGTACCTGCTTCACTCCCTCATCAGAGTTAAAGGCAGGGCAAGTCTGGAGAAGACCTGGATGTTTGTAAGAGTTGAAAAGTTCTGGATGTGACCCAGGCACATCAGAGACCGCAGGGAGTCCAGCAGTTTTCTCCTGCATAAAACAACTCGCCTGCAGACAACGCCAAGCTCCCTCTTCCAGAGCCAGCCATGCCAGGAGCTAATGACCTCCCGGCTGAGGAGCTGCAATGATCGTGCCCTGATTTTCCTCTGAGAAGCTTTGTTTGGCTGGAAACCCCTGGCCTGAGCCAACCTGGCTGAAGAGACCTGGGAGGTGGCCACAGACCCATTTGGTGAGCAGCAGAGCATCGCCTCCTGCCCAGGCACGGCTCAGCATCCAGCGTAGGAGCTGATACCAGCCCCAGGCGCACCGGTAGGGATCAGATCATGCCCCTGCAGCCCAGCGAGCTCCAGCACCTCTGGGCATTTACTGGAACGTCCTACCACCCAACCGAGGCCTCGAGGAACCGCCGCGAGTGAAGGAAATAAACATCAACCCCTCCGAAAAACAAGAGGCAGCAGAAAAGGCTTAGCGTGAAGCACTTGAAACGCCCGTGGCAGTTTAAATGGAGCACGGAGTGAGCCGACAGAATGGATGAACAAACAAATTAGGCAGATAGCAGAAAGCAGACGAGCTGGCATGTAGGTGCCTATTGAGAAAGCTTAAGCACAGCAAGGGGAAAAAAAGCAAGCCCAAAACCCAGGCGCAATATTCCTCACGTTTTGGAATCGAGCTCTCAGACAATACATCATCCAAACCACTCAAAATTACCATCTGTCAGAACGTCCTTTAAAGAAAAAAAAGGTCTAAAAGTTTCCAAAGCTGTCTTTTAATATTGTTGTGTCAGCAGAGAGATTGTTTCTGTGCAAAGGCAGGCATCAGCAATTAATTGAGGAATACCGTGTAAAACCATGAGTGTCGTGGCCATTGCTACTTGCTCCTATCATGGGACAATGAATTTCTTGAGTCTTGATCACGTCACATTAGCAAAATCAGGAGAGAAGTGGTTTAATAGCCCTCCTTGTTTTGCAAGTCACCTGCAAATGTTTCCAGAGCCTCTATGTGATTTCTTTCTCTTTACGAAACTACGTGCTGTTAAAGAACCTGAGGAAACAACTACAATATTACCTCAAACATCAAGAGACGCAGGAATGTGCCGAGCGGGCCTGTGTTTCTGATGTGAAGGAGCACAACTTCCTGTGGTCAGGAAGTCAAACGCGACGTCCAAATATAAGCTGGACCCTTTCCTGGTGTCACTCTGGGCACCACGTTACTTCAGCCACGCTGAGGACCAACCGCATCGCATACGAGATTGCAAAAGAAATGCAGATTTGTAGACTATATATTAGACTAAGCGATAAATGATTTATAACGCTGGAGAAGGCGACCGTATTTTTAGGAATATAAATACGTAGATAGAACAGCCCTGACCTTCAGTCTTCACTCTGCACTTCTGACCTTGAAGTTTGGGTCCAGCCAACGCATTTCTGAAGCCTCTGCGCTCGCAAATATGCGACACACACACCACAAAGCCCCAAAACCCGTAAACCAAAAAAGGCACCCATAGAACCCGTTGAGCCCACACGGTACCACAACGTTACGCCCTAGCACACGGCCAGCTGGGCTCCTTCAGGCAACAGCCACCTTCCAACGAGCCCCAAACGTCCCTCAGAGCAGTCTCTTCTTGATTTAGCCTGCTGACCCCATTTCCTGGCCCCGTGTCTAATGATATCCCTTTGGTGTCAGAAGCACGTGTCCGGGCGGCTAAAACCCCCCTCCAAAGACCACAAGAGTCGCTCTGTTTCCAAAATCAGCATCTTGCTATCCTAAAGCAGGCTGGGAGCGAGGAGCAGGAGGGAGAAAGGTGCTCCTGGGCCGCTCATGACTTCACGATCCTTGAGATCTCCCCCCCGAGAAGGCTGCCAAGGGGAGAGGGGAGGAGGCAGAATTATTCCCCTCGGACTCTGTAGAAACAAGGAGCCCAAGGAAATCAAGGAACAGCCACAGCTTTCGCGCCGCGTTAATTCTGGCTCGGTCTAAGGAGCAGGGTGGGGGGACACTGAGAAGAAGACCAGGGCAAGTGGTGCTGCAGAGAAGGGCTAGGTAGCGACGACGACCATTTGGCGTCTCGCAGGATGAGAGGAGCTTTCAGCTCTTAGAAATAAATCATGAGTGCTGAAGAGATGCGCAGAGCCCGTCCGGTCTCCAGAGATCCTCTCCCTCCCACCCAAGGTGGGACAGCTCACCTGGACAGGGCGGCTCCCAGGACGAAGGCAGCGTGCTCCTTCAGCGCGGCCTCGCTGCTGTTCAGCCCCTCGATCACCAGCTGGAGGCCACCCATGGAGAGGAAGTCCTTGGCATTGTCCACCTGGGAGAGAGCAGGACCCGTCAGGACAAAACCCCCAGCCAGATTCCACTCCAGAACTCCTGGAGAACACCTTGCTTCCGAGAGCACGGCCTCTCTCCCCTCCCAGTCTAACCAGCGCCGCGTTGCAAAAGCAATTAATTAAAAGGGAAGGAGAGTGGCTGTAATTCCGCAGCGCTGCCTGCGAGCCGTGGGCGCTGGGTCCGCTGGCAGGTGGCTATTATCAGACGCAGAAGGCATCGCTGAAGGCTCAAACACTTTGATTAGCTATCAAAACTAGCCCTGACACCCATTCTGGTAATTCAGGCGACAGCAAAAATCTGATGATGTCAAAACCACCCAGTGCTGCACTCCCTGACCCGACCGGGCCTTTCCTGGGAACCCAGGGAATTGTACGTTTGCAAAGGTAATTAATTAATTGGCACTCTAATTGTAGCACCAGGAGTTAGGAAGGTTTAAGAGCCTGTCAACAGCAACAGCGCACAGGCAGCATCGCCTTTGGCTTGCAGCGAGGCTCATGGGCCATTCTAGGCAGTTTTCATGAGTATTACCAATAATTTTGTGTGGATGAGACAAGAAAAGGCCCATCCCTGCTCGGAGGGGCAGGCAGGAGCTTCCCCTCAGGGCGGCCTGAGCAAAGGTTTTTCTAAAGCTGGTGATATTGGACTAACTGCCAGCAGGGAGAAGTTTAAACAAAGGCTTTGACTTTAACCAGGTGTGGGCACAAATCACAGCAGGCGTCTCTTCTTGGAGAGGAGATCAGAAAAGGGCTCCGCGTGGCTCGCTAACAAAATTTAGAGGAGCGGCGCAAAGTGCTTCAAGTATTTGGGGTTGGACGAGATGACCTTTAAAGGTCCCTTCCAACCCAAACCATTCCACGATTCTGTGATATGATTCTAAGTAAAAAATTCAGTGCAAAGTCAAGTCAATTCGTTTTCGTCTTCAAGGACTTTTTCTTTTCTTTGCAGTTTCAAGGGGAATCTGCCAAACGCTCAGAATTACGTGCGCAAAAAAAAAAGGGTTTAGAACGTCAATATTTCTCCTCCCTGAGAGCCAGAGAGACAACGGGCTATGTTGGTAAACGGAAATAGAACTGAAAGATGAGTTATCAGGCGGGCAAACCGACCTCCCTGGCTTCAGCGAGCAGACCCCGGTGATGGGGTGGGACAGGACAATCACTGCAGAGCGTGCAGGGTATGTTGAGCTCCAGCCTGGACGCTCTTCTAGTCGACAGTGACTTCATGCTCAACGTTATTTTTATCTCAACCGTGTCCCTTCACCAAAATTGGCCATAAATTGGATATTTTAGGTACCCAAGAGAATGAAGAAGCTCCTTAGCTTTATGTCCTACAGGTATGTTGTTACCAAAGCAGTACCTGGGGAGCTACAGCTCATCGCTTCTCCCCAACAGGACAATACCCACCCCTCGCTCTCCCTCTGCAAAGCCAGCAACAGAAAGCCCATCTCTGCAGGTCTGCTGGGGCTGATTCAGGATTTGCAGCAGCTTTTGTATCCTTTCAGATCCTATTCTTTTAACTGGCCCTATAAACTGGACCTGCCAGAACTCTTCCTTTTCTGCAGGCCTGTCTCTGCCGACAAAGAAATCTATGCAGCAACCCAATTTCAGCTACCAGTGGGTCTTTTTATTGCTCAGCCTCTGTAAAAAACTCCCGAGGCTGTTTCAACGCTGGAGCTGGATGTTGACTTCTGCTCAGGAGGGAATGAACAGACAGGCAGAAGTTTCCATCCAGCACCAGTCGTGGTAAAACCAACCGTTGCTATAACCTCATCAACACCGGAGCTCTTCAGGCCGGCCCCAGCGTCAGCGAAACACCTCAACCGCTGAACAGAAATGATGCTGCAAAGCTTAGTTTGAAGAGGTATTTATGGTTTTTATAAGTAGAGTCTGTTGTGAGAGCTCCTTCCCTCCCCTCACCATTTTAAAACCAACAAACCCCCCAGACCCAGCAAGTCGAAGGTAAGAACGTCTCCGGGGAGCGGAGGATGCCGTGCAGCGGCAGCAGCTCCCTCTCGCTTCAGTCCACTGAGATCGGCACAGGAGAAAGCCAAAGATCAGAAGAGCTCTGGAGCAAAGCATGCAGGCAAGGTGGGCGAGGAGAGGGATGGGAGAAGAGCAAATATGACAGCAGTTATTCAGGAAGTGGCTTTGAACGGGCAGAGAAAGGAAACAGGGGGGGAAGGCGAGAGAGAAAATGTTTGAAAAGGAGAGCAAGGAAGAGCGGCGTGTCAACCGCACACAACGGAGAGGAAACGAGCAGTGAGAAATGGTGTAGCGTGTCAGAGGAGGGGAGAGAGACAGATCAGGAGAGTAAATAATTGAGAGAAAGAGCCTGCAACGCACGAGGCCGGGGCTTGGCTCCGCACACTGCTGTGCAAGCACCGTGAAGTCTGTTTATAAATGAGTGATGCTCTGGCCTCTTCGCATTTGGTTTCTATGCGCTACAGATAACCTAGCAAGCCAAACCTTCCCGCTCCTTCTCCAAGATGGGCTCCCGAACGTGCCAAGTTGAATCCTGACTGATGAGAAGCAAACCAGAGCTGGCAACCAAAAGCCGAGCAAAGGCAGAGCCCTTGGGCTGACCATTCAAGAGCAGGAGGGAGCATCTCTCCCTCCTCTCGGCACCGGCCTCGGCTTCCCCTCCGCTCCCTCGCAGCGAGCTTCGAGGCGATGCTCACGACCACACCATGGAGCCAGGAGCATCCTTTGCTTGCAAACCCTACAAGACGTGGCACTTTGCACTCGATGGGGCATTTTGTGCCCCGGAGGCAGCAGCGGGACGGCCCGGAGCCCAACGATTATCAAAAGCTGTGGCACGTTACCGCTGAGATGGAGGCTGGGGGAAGAGGCGGGAGCAGAGCCGGCTCCGGTCCCACACGTGGGTGCGCGCT
Source organism: Coracias cyanogaster (assembly GCA_033124195.1). NCBI lineage: Eukaryota > Metazoa > Chordata > Aves > Coraciiformes > Coraciidae > Coracias > Coracias cyanogaster. The sequence continues at coordinate 15,059 of JAVSBS010003283.1, forward strand.
GCCCTGGGCCACCCACCCCTGCAAGGATCCCTGTCCTCCAGCGGCACGGCTGTGGCTGGCCGCAGAGGACTCCCAACAAGTTCAGTCCTTCCAGGGTTATGCGGCACAAGCGTATTTGGCTGCTGTTCAGTAATTACATTAAGCCAGCGCTGCTAAAGTCAGTACACCAAGCAGAGATAATGCCCTGGACGCATTCAACTGGCTGGAAGAAGAAAGAGGAGGAAAAGCCATGCTGGCTTCGAGACAAGTCATATTTCTTATCAGCTTCCTGCCTGACGAGAAGGTGCTGCCCAGCCATCTGCCCCGACAGCGCGGGCACAGAGCGACCTTGTGATCGATGCACAAAGGAGCCCTCTGTGCTCCCCGCCAGCCTCCCTGCCGCTCCCCCCTTCCTGACCCCTTTGATGCTGGATGTGGTTCCCTTTGATGCTCCAGTCCCCGCGCCGGGAGCAGGAATCGCTTCCCTGCTCCTCCCGCCTTCCTGAAATTGTTTGCCCAGGCCTGTGGCTGCAGACAGGCAGGGGTTTATGCTGGAATAGTCCATTACTCTGGAATTCAAAGCATCCAAAGCATGGGGGTTGCTCTTTAGCATGCCGGCCTGCTGCTCTGGCACCCTTAACCAGACAGAATTAGCCCTGAGTAGAAGTACGCAGCTCTTTGGGCGCCCATTGTTCACACTTATTCTCTGAGTCAGACAGATGCCGTCAGTGAAACAAAAGCGTTGAGAACAAACAGCAAGGAAGCCTCTGCCTGCGTATGACACAGATTTAGTGTGGAAATTCAAGACAAAGCGCCCTGGAAATAACGCTTCCATTAGCTGGTGCCTGGACTCCCTCTCTCAGCAGCTCCTTCCCTCAGCTACCTTCCCCAGAATGCCAGGCCTGGTTTTAAGTAGCGCTGCTCCGCTGAAAGGTCTTGCACCAGCATCTCCCAAGAGTTGTCCCGTTCACCCTCGGAAATGATAAAGTCACTGAGAGCACCACTGGAAGCTCTCCCAGTCCGCTCCAGACTCTCCCAGTCGCTGGGGTGGGAGGTGTCTGGATCCCCAGACACCCAGCCAAGCCCTGCGGTGGGGAAGGCCCCGAGCAACCTTCGGAGGTTGCAACCACAGAGGCTGTCCGTGGAGGGAGCGAGAAAATCATTATTTCCTTAGCCGCCACTCTCCTTACGCAAAACTGGCAGATAAAAGCCCATTTTGTAACATTAAGCATATGAAAGGAGAAAAAGAGATGGGAAGAAAAGAAGCCCGAGAAGAGACAACTCATCAGGTAACGCTAACCCTTAGGAAACTGCTTGCTACGGGCGCGAGCGGTGATTTATTCAGACTTGGATATAAAATAAGCCTGCAGTAGCCCTCTGCTGTCAGTTATTGTCCCAGGATTATGATAATTAAGCCATTTGTATTACCTGATACCAATAAGGAAAATAAAACCACTGTATCCCCTGGATTTTACATGGCAGTCACTACAGGGTTTTTGTTACCTGGTGAACATAATATTCAAGATCGTAAAGCGCTGCTACTTTTTCATCCAGTGTGGAGGCAGAGCTGTTGAATTTGCCGATTAATTTAACCATAATTTCATAATCTGTTTCCATCTTCACGTTCAGCTTTTCAAACTCCTCCTTCAGCTGCTCTATGGGCCGGAACTTCTTCCTCACCTCTTCCTCGTGGGCCTTGAAAGCAGAAGGAGGAAACCAGGTGTGAAGGCAGGTGATAAAGAGAGCCAAGAAGGACGTGGAAAGAAACCACAGCCCCAAAATCACGAGGGGAACCTGACTGTCTGTGCAAAGGGATTTACTGCAGTGCATCAGAGATGCAGGGGCAGCGATGGAGGGTCTTTCTGAGAAGCCCAGGAACCCAGTTATCTCTAAGATACCTCCCTTGGGTACCTGCAAGCACTTCCCAGGTCTGTACCTAGGGCTTTGGGCACCATTTCTACATCCTCAGCACCTTCCAAAGCAACGCCGAGCCCAGAAGCAGGCAGCACTGCTGTCCTCGGTGTGCCTGGAAGTTCTCAAGACCTGACTGAAAAAAGCCCTGAGAAGCCTCCCTGATTTCACAGATGACTCTATTTGGGGCTGGAGGCCTCCAGAGGTCCCATCCAGCCTGTACTGCCCGGTGACACCAAGGAGATCTCCTCAGATGCGTACAAAGACGCTTTCATCGTCCCAATCACCTAACACTTTTCAGGATGGCTTTATCTCTTGGAGAAACGCAGGCACTCGCTGCTGGGGACAGGAGCTGTCAGAGTGCGAGGTGGGAAGACCAGCCATGAGATGAGGACAGCTGAAGTGCTTGGCCACGGGGCTTGGCCAGGAGACACCTCGTCCTGAAGCACAGCTTGTCTTCCTCATGCAAACAGCACCCCAAGGGCTGCGATGAAGCGAGAGCTGCAGAAAGGCGTGTGATGAGAAGGAAAAGGCTCTGCCAGAGACCTCAGAGAGCTTCAAGGCCAGCAGAGCCCAATTCTCCAGCATCAGCACTGGTGGCACTGGGACAGGAGGGGACAGGGGAAGCAGAGAGGCCAGACTGAAGCCGGGCTGCCCCAGAAGCAAGCAAGAAAGCCCCTTTGGAAAGGGATTCTGCCACAAACGCCAAACCCAAGCCATGTTTTCCTACGGGAGGGTTCGCAGGCGCCGAGCGCTGCCCCGCTCCCCACCCCAGGCACACGGAATTGCTTGGGCAAAGCGTGGCTGGGAGCGCGCCTGGTGTCACTCCATTGACTCTGCCACAGGTACTTGGGGGGTGAATTTGCTCCCTGCGGGAGTGGTTTTAAATGGAGCGCTTCCCGCTCATTAGACGTAGCTGGGCTCAGCCCCGTTCCTGGCACAATAGCTATTCTAGCAGGCTTTTTTAAAACACGGCTTATTTTCACATAATAGAGTATCGCTAATCTTTGCATTTAAACGACGCTCATTTCAGGAAGTCCTGCTATCGGTACTGCTGGTTGCCACGTGAATAATCCTACAGAAAACACAATTAACGCCCTGGTTCCAGAGAGGAGGGGCAAAAAAGACTTTCTGCAACTCCAAGCCTTTAGAGCCTTGACTCCTACCCTAGTTTTCCTTCAACTGAGACAACGTCGGGCCAGCAAGAGGAGCCAGGGCCTAAGGAAATCCTGTGGAAGAGGGAGAAAGGCTGTGATCCCCCTGAGGAGTCCAGTATCATCCCACCAGTGTCACGGCAGTGGCTGGAGACCAGCTCCATGCCTGGAGAGGGCTGAAAGCAGCACCTAGGTTCTCCTTTACTCCGGGTTGTGGACTACGTGTAACTAAATGGGAAACGTTAAGAGCTTATGTAAGGAGACTCCAGCCTATGTGTCACTAGGGCCATTTGGGTTTTACTAGAGATTGGAAACCTAAACCAAGGAGGATGGTGAATGGCAAAGTCACTAAACTGCTGGTCCCAGCCCACTCCATCACCACAGCCCCTCTCCCTGCGACAGCCCACGGGATAATTATTACTGAGAAACACCCTGGACTGGGAGAATACACTTAAGGACTTGAAGGCAGCCTGCAACGCAAGGCCTTTAGGTTTGAAATGAGTAAGACGGACCTGAACAAAAGCCTTCCATTCTTGCAGAAACCCCAGGATTAGCACAAAAAGGGGTGAGAGCTTCCAGGGCACTACCTCGCTAACAGGCCAGCAAAGGTATTTTAGGTCCATGTTCACCAGAAGATTTGTGTTTTCCCATGCAATTGCTTAAACTGTCGTATTTCTGAGACGTGTAACGTAGGGTGTTCGCGTCCGCATATGGTGCCTTGCGTTAGAAACGGGGAACTCTCTCGACTTACCTTTCTTTCCGCCCTCTCGCTGTCCTTCATTTTAGCCAACGCCTCTTTGAGCTCCTGGGATGTGAATGAATTTGAGCCAACATCCACCTTGCCCAGCCTTGCAGAGGAAACGAGACATGTTGTGAGTAGACAATTGTCGCTGTGATACTTTCACTGTGACAAACCAGCGACGGAGAACGTCAGGAGGAAAGGAACTAAGGGCACCAGGGTTCCATCCATCTCACTTAAAACACGCAAAAACCCTCCACGCTCAATAAAAGATTAGTCCATGGGCTGTTTTTTCTGCGTGGTTGGCAGCCAGCTCACCCTGACTATCAGAAAAGGGCTCTGTAACCCACACACCGACCCCAAGCCTCAAGTCCTGACACAATCAAAACAGCCAATTAATTTATGCCTCTGAATTACCTGTTGCACTAGAGAAAAGCAGGAAATGCTCCAGAGGAAAATCAAAACCAGCGCTGCTGTGCCACTAAATCACCGCTATGGACTTGCCGGCTCTAACAGGGAGATAGACAGCTGAAGTTGTGGTGACCATCAAACACAAGGGTCAATCCAAGGAGAAATTGCTCAGAAGTGCTAAAACCCATGTTGTGTTGCTTCCCTTCGGTTCAAAGAATGTTTATCTGGACCACAAACATTCTTGCATAGAAGAAAGGGAAGCCAACTCTTGAGGCATCATGAAGCTGAAGAGCCTCTCCATGCTCTGAACATCCCACATGCTTTAGGAAAGAAAGCTCCCTGTATTAACTAAACCTGGCTTTGTTAGGAGGGTGCCAAGGGAAAAGTCAGCGCCAGCGAAACTTTTAAAACAGACTGTAAAATGCAGGTGCAGGGGAGGCTCTGTGATCTCTGGAGAACGTCAGCAATAACTGCTGTGCAAACGAACGTTGCAAGCCCTCTGACTGCACCAAGCCCCAGCCAGGGTCACCTGGCCCAGGTCAACACAACCAGAGCCCCTCACAACTGCTCTGATGCTTTACGCCCTGCAAGTAGCTTCAGCCCGACTACTGCAGATGTTTCCAAAGACTAAAGGCCATTCAAAGAAGCCACACGGCCAATTTAGTTTGGTGTTGTGGCATAAGAAGCCATGGAGGTGTCTACAAAGACATACTCAGAGTGCTTCTACCCCTGTCCCAAAGAGACTGCAAAGGATGGGGCTCGCTTCTTACTGCTGGACCCTGAAAGCAGCAGTGAAGTCTCAGGAAGAGAGAGCAACTGAGCGCAGCAGGGAACTTGGCCTCTAGTGAAAGCCCCGGATCCCACAGCCCACCCACCTCCATGCTCTGCATCACTGTACCTTCTTCTTCTTCTCTCCTCTCTCGTGTCACTGGGTCCATTTTCTCTGTCTGGGAGCTTGGCTTCTCTCTCTCCCGTCTGCAGGTTTAACCGTACGTGTGACCCTGCAGGAACCACTTGACCTACAAACAAAGGTTGGACTACGTTAGAGCACGTGCGTTATTCCAGCTTTGTGCACAAAGTGGGGGTGGAAGGCGCACATCCCTCCCCGAGAGCAAGCTAGGAAAGCCTTGTCCCGCGTGGTGAACAGGACCGGGCCAGCGGCCACCAACCTCTCTCCCCTCCAACAATGCTCCTTTGACCCAAGTGCCACCTCAACCTCGCAGCAATGTCACCCTGACCCATCCAACATATCCTGGTGCAGTGGGAAGGAGGGACACCGAGCCCAACAAAGGACCGGCTCCTTCCTCCCTCCCGGGCTAACTCCTACGAGAGCACTAAAACTCTGCATCAGGGGCAGGTTTGGAGGCTACCTGGAGAGAGATGAGTTGGTTGTGGACGGCGGTAGAGAGCATGAAATACAGCTGCCAAGGCGGAACCCAAGCACTCTGCAGAGAACTGCCAGGTACGCCCAGCATCAAAGTGTAACGAGGCTGCGTGCACTTGGAAATACTGTATTAAAAGGAATATACGATCACTGCTATCCACCAACAAAAATCCAAGGAACACATTAAGCTCTGGCTTTAAATGCAGAAAAGATGGGAAATGCAGCCTGGTGTCTCCCGGCGTGGCACCAGAAGGGAGGGATGGCAATGCCGGGTTGATGCTTCTTGCTGTTGCTTCATCTACTTTTAATGCAAGAAATCTGCCTGCTTAGGAGAGTGGGGTGGCAGGGGAAGGCATATGGAGATCCTAGCTGCACATGGACGGATGGACAGACAGACAGAGCTGCTCACGTTCCTCCCTCTCAGGGAGGTTTCCCTGTTCAGCCCTTCCTTTATCTGTTTCCTTCTCCCTACAAAGACGCCAAGGTTAGAACAATCCAGCACGCAGGACACAGGTAACATCTGCCACCAAAGGGAAGCGAAGACAAGGATAATTATTTCATACAATAAATACATGTTCTCAAAGATGAAATCCTCTAGTCTAGGGAATGATCAGATTGATCCCTCCCTCTTCAAGACCAAAGAGACATTTCACTGATCAAAGGACCTGGTGCTTCCTACATCAGACTGGGATGTTTGTCGCAATTCAGATAAACACATTTCAAAGCCTAAAGCCATCCAGCAGGTATAAATGCATTTAGACAACCCAGGAAAGTACACTTTGGAGAACTTCCCAGTAAAACAGGGTGCATTTCTGATAGCTCCTCTCTCTCTTCACCATACTGCGTCCAGTTCTGGAGTCCTCAGCACAGCAGAGACATGGACCTGCTGGAGTGGGGCCAGAGGAGGCCCCAGTAATGATGGGAGGGCTGGAAGCCCTCTGCTGGGAGGCCAGGCTGGGAGAGGTGGGCTTGGTCAGCCTGGAGAAGAGAAGCCTCTGGGGAGACCTTCTTGTGGCCCTTCAGTACTTTAAGGGGGCCTACAGGAAAGATGGGGCCAGACTTTTGAGCAGGGCCTGTTGGGACAGGACCAGGGGTGATGGGTTTAACTAAAAGAGGGAGATTTAGACTAGAGAGAAGGAAGACATTTTTGCCACTGAGGGTGGTGAGAGCCAGGCCTAGGTTGCCCAGAGGGGTGGTCGCTGCCCCATCCCTGCAATCATTCCAAGTGAAGTTGGTTCTAAGGAACCTGCTCTAGTTGCAGATGTTCCTGCTCAGTGCAGGGAGGTTGTATGAGATGACCTTTAGAGGTCCCTTCCAACCCAAACCAGTCTATGATTCTATCACTTCTAAACACCCTTTACACCTGGAGAAGTTTGGGCTTTTCCCTCTCTGTGCTTCCACCACGTCCTACCTTAGGAGAAGGCATCAGGGGAAGGTCAGTAGGAAGTCGAGGAGGTGCTACACACTTAAGGTGATGCTCCTGATGGCAAAGCTCAACCTGAGGGCAAAAAAAACAGCACTGTGTTACCAGACAATGGCCTCTCTGGGTACTGGGCAAACAGGACTCTGGCACTCAGGAGATCTACAGAGTTCCTGCTCCTCGAGGGGCGAAGTGGTCCAGGAGACAACAGGCACCATCCCTTGAGGGGAAGCTCAAACAACAGCCACAGGGCCAACCCCCTCCCATGTGCTTATTGCTGGGGCTCAGTGACTTTACATGACAGAACCTGGACACACAGTGTCCAGGCTTATTATAATACGGTTTATTATGGGATATATAATAATACAGAAGCCATATCTCTATATAACACCATCTGGAAGCCCTATCATAGACTAAGGCTCCTGCAGCCCAAGCTGCAGCCCAAGCTGCAGGACCACTCAACCACAGATATCTGTTGGACCTTTCCCCGGGCTGTGCCCTAAGTCGCTCCCCTGTGTTCCTGGCTCCAGAGAGCCTCAAGTTGCACCAGGGGAGGTTTAGATCGGATATTAGGAAGATGTTCTTTACTGAAAGAGTGGTCAGACATTGGAACAGGCTGCCCAGGGCAGTGGTGGAGTCACCATCCCTGGAGGGGTTCCAAAACCAGGTAGATGTGGCGCTTCGGGACGTGGTCTAGGGTCAGGGAGATGCTGGACGAAGGTTCGACTCGAGGATCTTAGAGGTCTTCTCCAACCTAAATGATTCTATGACTTTAAGATGCAGCTTCTTCCTTCCATCTGCAAGTGCTGCTGCGTCACTTGGACCCTGGGAAAAAAGTCTCTCCTCTGCTTGGGGGAGGATGGGGCAGGAAGCGAGCGGGGAGCAAACAGTGCTGCCTTCAGCCCCCCTCGTCATCTGACTCCATCGCTGGGTAAGGGAGGGGAGCAGGCACAGGGACCCGCCGCAGCGGGAGCTCCGGAAAACTCTGGCATCTGCAGGAGCCAGGGGAATCCAGAGGGGCCGGGGATGAAAGCCGACACAGAAAGAAAATCCTCTTTTGGAGCTACAATTGCTGGCACAGCTGCTGGCCAGACCCCCTTCCAAAAAGCGAAACGTGCCGGCGAGGGGATGGAAATCATTAACGTGTTCGCTTGTGTGATTGAACCCTTCCCGCCCCCTCCCATTTCTGAAGAGTTCCAGCACCCCGATGCCTGGGGCTGCCCCGGAGCAGCAGGCAGGGGTTGAGAGAAGCACTAATGGAGAAGACAGGGCTCCCTCCACCTCCCTCCTCTAACGCTTTTAAAGGCAGGAGCCATGGGCCCGCGGCTTTTCAGCAGGAGAAGACATCCAGGAAAGCAGCCAAACAGCACCCAGGAGAAACCCAGAGCAGTTTGATGCTCCTCTCAAAGCGCGGAGGCTCAGAAAGCCTGACAGCCTCAGAAGGGAACGGGGCAGGGGAAAAAAAAAAGCCCAAGTCTTCCAACTTGCTGAAAACTACAGGCTGATTTAGGAACTATGCTGGGGCAGGGTGGGGAGACCCATCAAGAGGAGCTGGGACACGGTCCCGGTAGATGCTGAGCATGGGTTTAGTGGGCTGGCTGGCTTTGCTGGGGCCAGCCAAGCCCTCGGGGCTCCTGGGCTCAGCTGCAGTGTCACTGGGGGTCTGCAGCCTTGTCTGGGTGTGCTCGGGATCAGGAGCACCTTGTCCCAGGCAGCAAAGCAGCGGGAGAGGAGGGAGGGAGGAATGCGAGAGCTTGCAAAGCATCTCGCTTTGGGGAGCTGGAGCTGCCAGGAGGGGATGTGTTTCAGGAAACCCAGAGAGGCAGGAAGTCAAGGGAGAGGGACAGTAATTGAGTCCATATGTTGGAAGCGAAGGACGCATCTGGTAGCAGGGAGCGGATGAAGGGAGAGAGCCCATGCTGGGGGCACAGCACAGAGTCACGTTAACCTCCTGGACCAGGCAGAAGGTCCCATTCAGACTAACCACGACTGCTGAGACAGGTCACTTGTCGTTTCTGTGGGCTGTTAGTTCTGCGCCTGGAGAAGCTACGGGTGCAGGAGGCTTCCAAGCTTAAAGACATTAACATGCTGATGTAACGGGTAACGTCACAAGAACGTGAAGGCAACAGCAGCATCACTACAAAGTGATGGGGTTGGATCTACACCCATGGCCCCGAGCAGCTAGAAAAGGAACAACAGTAACAGCAGAACATGGTGTTGCCGTTCATTCAGGAGGGACGTCAGGTCCACTCTGCCCCCAGAAACCATGACAGCTTTGGTGCAGGAGCACGTGCGCTCACAGCCCAGCAGCCAACGTCCTCCTGGGCTGTATCCCCAGCAGCGTGGGCAGCAGGTCAGGGAGGGGATCCTGCCCCTCTGCTCTGCTCTGGGGACACCCCCCTGCAGTGCTGGGGCAGCTCTGGAGTCTTCAGCACAGCAGAGACATGGACCTGCTGGAGCGGGGCCAGAGGAGGCCCCAGC